>VMDO01000865.1:217476-248992 GCA_007922755.1 Pedetes capensis
TTCGTTGTGACAATTTTCATATATGCAATTTGATAAGCATTATTCATATAGGTTACCCCTTACGCTCCTCTATGTTTCCCCCCTCCCCCCTTCCTATCTAAGTTTCCCATCCAAGTCTTCTCTATCTTTTACTATATAGTATTTTTCTATATGTCCTTGGGTTCCCTTTCTGTTTAAGATAGAAACTTTTCTTGTAGTGTAGACCACTACTTTGTATGATAAATAGTTATTTAGAAGTCAAAATCATTATGAACCCAAACCATAAGCAGCCTGAGTCATGTTGTGGTTGTTGTTAGGTGCCGTCAAGTCGTGTTTGACTCATAGTGACCCTTATAGGGTTTTCAATGGGTGTTTTCAGGATTGCCAGGTCCTTCTCCCATTTTTGCAGTGCTGGTAATCCAACCTGGGACCTCGAAGAATGCAGAGCAGCCCCCACCAACTGAGCTAAACCCCAGCTCAAATTCAAAGGTGTCATCAAGTTGGTTCTGACTCACAGCAACCCAATGTACAACAGCATGAAACACTCCCTGACACTGTGCCACGCCTGACACTATTGTCAGTGGTTCTTGGCTATTCATAGGGTTTTCAATGGCTGATTGTTTCAGGATTGCTTCAGGAGTGGATTGCCATGTCCTTCTCCCATTTTTGCAGTGCCAGAGATCTAACCCAGGGCCTCAGAGAGCACAGCACTGCACTACCAACTGAGCTAAGCCCCAGCATGGAATGAGAATAATTGCCTGTGGAAAGTGGATACACTTGGTTTTTAAAATGCATTTTGGTTAAGACGACAAGGACAGAAATGAGCAGAATGTCCCACGGGAAATTAGAGCTGTCACACAGGAACTTGGCAAAGACTGCAAACTGGCAGATAGATGATAACTGAAGTTTTGTGAGAGGACCAGTTGAAAAGATTGAGAAGTGTGAAATTGAATTCCATGAAATTGCTAGTGCTTAGCTGTTTGGACCAACAAAAATTGTTAGAGGGTAACAGGCAAGAAGAAAGGGAATAGAGGGTTCTGCAGCCACTCACCTCCTAGCCTAGCCATGTGCTTCCCAGAGGACATTGGAAAGACATTTTCTATTAGGTCCTATACCCTATCCATGCCATTGAGTCATTTACAAAACAAAGACCCTAGGCCCACATCTCACTAGAGAGTTGGCCTCCTAGGGCTGAGGTCACACTGGGCATGCCCTAGTTTGAACAAAACTAGAGAGAACACGTTGCCACATTCTCGTCCTCACTCCTCACTCTTTCTCACTCTTTCTCTCTCTTCTCCACTCCTAGCTCTTTTCTCTCCAGCCACCATGAGCTCACCTCTGCCTTCTCTCAAGCCCACCATCTTCTCTCTCTATCCATCCAAGGCACTTCTTCTAAAAGTCTGTCTGCTTAACTCTCCTGTTCTCTGGCCTCTTTACCTTCCCCTTGGGAACAGAAACATCCTTATGCCGATTTACCCTGAGAACTCAGGTTTTTCCAAGTTCCTTTTCATGTCAACCTAAGCTTCTCCAGGTGCTCAGTTTTCCCGGTGATTATTCCTTCATAAATCTTTTCTATAGTCTCTACTATAACTTGTGTGTCAGGTATAAATTTTTTTATGTGCCAAATACAAGGACTGAGGTTTTGCTGCCAGATTCCCAGCTCTGGACCCACCTACTCATGTTTCCCATGTCTCTCTAGTAACCATGGTTTCCCATGGACCAACCAAGACTGTGCCTCAGAGAAAGATGAGACATTGAAGTCAGTAGGGAGTGGAATCATCTGGGAGACCAAGAGATAGAGATTACAGAGCTAGATATGGCAGAGATAGAGATGAAGACAGAGACAGAATGAGAGAGTTAAGAGATGGAGAAAGAAAGAGAAAATGAAAGAAAGACAGAGAACACCTGAGCAAACACTACACTCACATTCTTTTGCATTATTTATTGTTAAATTGCACTTATTTCTGAATAGCCAGATGTCCATATGGCTGATAATTCAAAAAGAGATTTTAACCATTAGCACTACTAGGTACTGATAACAAAAATACATTCTAGCTAGTTTAAGCAGGAAGAGATTTGCTAGAAATGCACTAAAATGTTGAAAGGGCTGGAGGAATAAGCTATAAGCTGGGATTCCAGCAATGATTCTGCAATTCATACTACAGAATGGGGATGACAGGGAGAAATGGCTGCCCTACTTCTGCACCAGGTTCCCTCAGTTCTGCTCAGCAACTCTCTCGCATTAGCCCCACCAAGCTTAGAACCCTACTGCCTCTACCACAGTCAAAAAGATATAGCTACCCCTGTTAACACCAGAAATATGCTGCCCTCAATTCCTCCAGTCCCAGCAAAATGGATCCCTCCCTGCCCTATTTTTTTTTTTTTTTTTGCAGTACTAGGGTTGAACACAGGGCCTCGAGCCTGCATGCTTTGCAAGGGCTGGACCACTGAGCTGCACCCCCAGCCCCCCCCCCCTTTTTTTTTTGTACTTTTTGAGACAGGGTCTTGCTAAGTTATGCAGACTACCTCTGGTCTCGAACTTGCAATCCTCCTGCCTCTACCTCCCGAGCCACTGGGATTACAGGCGTGCGCCCGGCGCCCTATCTGTTTCTTCATGGATAACTTTATGTCTCACTTTTGCGTCTGGTTGGTAGAACCCAAGTTACATGTCTGTAGCACTATAGTAGGGAAGAGGTGTATTCCCAAGGCCAGTAAATCTCTAAATATGGAAGGTATTCAAAAATATTGGGGCAGATAAAAGTGGTAGACATTCATAAGGAAATACAGTTGAAAAATATTTCCCATCCTTTGAAAATAATCTTTTCAAAAATGGTACCCAATGAATCATGGCTCCTTATATCCATGCTCTTAGGTAGTCTTTTCCCACAATGCTTCTGAGCATGGCCATATGATTTGCTCTGAGCAATGGAGGATCAGCAGATGCAATGCAAGCAGAGGCTTGAAGAATGTTTCATGTAGTGGGGGTGAGTACCTTCTTGGAGCTTCACCTGTGTGTGATGCTCCAGTCAACAGCTGGCCCCAGCTGCTTAGACATGCAACTGAGGTCCTGGCAGAGCACTCAGCACCAAATGGCCTGACAGATGACTGAAGCTTCAGGAATTCCCCCCAATTGACTTCTTATCTGTGGAGGCTTGTGTGTTGCTCTGATGCTGAAAGCTATACCATAGGTATTTCAGATACCAGCAGGGCTACTCATGGTGCATAGTTTTCAGTTGAGTTTCTAGAGTAAGACAGAGTAGGGAGAAGGACCCAGCAGCCCACTTCCAAAGCAATTAGCCATTGAAAACCCTATGAATAGCAGAGAAGTACTATCAAATGCAGTGCCAGAAAATAAGTCCCCCAGGCTGGAAGACATTCAAGAGATAATTGGCGAAGAGTTGCCTTCTCAAAGTAGAATAGACCTAATGATGGGAATGGAGTAAAGCCTCTGGGACCTCCGGTTGCTGATGTTGCACAACTCAAAATGAGAGGAAACACAGTGTTTGCAATAATGGGATCAAACATAAAAAGACTGTGTGCATAACACAGTGTTGGGTAGCATTTCATTCTGATGCACATTGGGTTGCTCTGAGTCGGACCTGACTTGATGGCACCTAACAACAACAAATTTTTATCTAATCTTGGCACAACTTGTTGACTCTCAAATAATTTTTTTTTTTTTGAGATAGAATCTCACTATGTAGCCCAGGCTGGCCTTGAACTTGCTATATTCCTGCTACAGCCTTTCAAGTGCTGGGATTACAAGTATGTGCCACAACCCTAAGATCTTCAAAAATTTTAAACTAATCTTTTAATTTTCAGATAAGTGTAGACTCACATGCAATTGTAAGAAATAAGAGATCCTGTGTATTCTTTACTGTTTCCATCAATGATCATTACGCAAAACTGCAGTATAATCTTGTAGCCAGGGTATTGCCATTGAGAGATAGATCTTGCTCAGATTTCTCCATCTAACTTGTACTCATTTATGTACATTTAGTTCTATGCAATTTGGCCACATGTGTAGGTTATTGTAGCCACTACCACACAGAACATTGATGTTACTAATTTGTAAGGTTTATTCAATTTTATTGATATTTTTGAAGAACTAGCATTTGGTTTCATTGATTTTCTATATTGTTTTTTGTTCTCAGCTTTATTGATTTCTGCTCTTATATTATTTCCTACTTTCTGCTTATTTTGGATTTATTTTGCTCTTCTTTATTGAATTTCTTAAAGTAGGAACTTAAATTATAGGTTTGTCTTCCTCATTTTGAACATAAGCACTTACTGCAATAAATTTACCACTAGGTCTGTGTTAGGTGCATCCCATTATTGTATTTTTCATTTTCATTCATTTCTATGTCTTTTTTCCCTTGTGAGACTTCATCCTTGACCTGTGGCATTAGAATTTTGTTTTTTAATTTGTTTAGAAGTGTGCTGTTTAATTTCCAAGCGTTTGAAGGTTTTCTGTTGCCTTCTGCTATTGGTTTCCAGTTTGATTCCATTATAGAAGCCTTTTAGAAAGTCTTCCTGGAATTTGAGGGGTGCACAGGCCCTATTTTCCAGGGAGATGGTAGGTAGACCCTGTCATGGCCAAGAGGGGATTCAGAGTGAGTAGTGGAGGATGGATTAGAAAAGGATAAGGAACTAGGGAGCATGGAACAAAAGGGGCCATCTTACAATCTGACTGCACGATGTAACTTACAAAGCATTTTCAGGCACAATTTGCATACACACATATTAAGCAACCTCATAAAGACTCTGAGAGAGAAACCACCTAACATCTATAATTTGCAGATAAGGAAACAGACGCAGAGATGTGATATGACATGCTTAAGGGTGTGCAGTGGCAGAAATTAGAAGACCTCAAACCTAGGTCTTCTTGGTCTCCAAATTCCAATGGCTTCTGTCTTGTGTCCTCATGATTTCTTGGGTTGAGAAGATGGGAGCAAAGGGAAGACAAGGAGCTGGACAGAAGCAAATTGTGATTAAATAAAGGTCTTGTTTTGCTTTGATGGGTAGCTCCCTGTGTGTGTGTGTGTGTGTGTGTGTGTGTGTGTGTGTCCATTTGTGTAAGTAATTTTTTTTTTTTAGATGAAGGAGACATGTAAATTTATGATCAAAAGTGGAGAGGAAAAGAGGGAGGGCTGAGGATACATGATGATGGGAAGAGATTGTGAACATCTGGGTAGGAGTAGGTATTATTGCTTTCTCGCCACCAGAAATTCTAACCAGACCATCTAACAACAGTGCACTTTACACCAACATGTTCCCCATACCTTCTAGAGAGCCAATATTGTTGTTGTTGTTGTTAGGTGCCGTCGAGTCAGTATCCGACTCATAGCGACCCTCTGTACAACAAGGGCAACACTATTGTCAGTACTCTGCTGTGCATAGAGTTTTCAATGGCAGGTTGTTTTTTGGGAGGGGGTTGCCAGGTCCTTCTCCCAAGCCTACAGCACCTGGTGTTCCCAGGTGGTCTCCCATCCAGGTACTAACCAGGCCCGACCCTGCTTAGCTTCCGAGATCTGACGGGATCGGATGCCACAGGGCTACAGCTGCAGTCAGAGAGCCAATAAGGCAAGCATTAATCAATCTCTCCGGGGGAACTTGCAAGGGGAACCAGAACATTTTCAGTTTGGATATACAGGAATTACATTCTCATGAAATAATACAGGGTGCTTTGGGAAGCTGATGGTAAGTTCCCATGTGAAGAAAATAACAGAAGGCAGGGATGCTAAATCTTGTGTCTTCCATGAATGTACCACCCATGGAGACAGCCTTTGGAAAGGATTTGCTTGAGGGGATTTAGATTATTCTGGTTGCTGGTAAAATCACTATCTCTGAAGCACAGCTCTCAGGGATTTAAGAAAAAAGTAATGAAAGAATAAGGCCAGGGAGTTTTAAACAAGCAAACAGGCTGCTCTGGTCCATAAGCATATTTGCCAAGAGAGAATCATTATGTCAAAAGGGCTGTCATTCAGAATGCTAATATGTTCTTTCTCTGAATGTAAACCTGCTCCTAAGGACTGAGTTCTCAGACAGATAGGGAAGGTGATTTTCCTCTAAAAGAGAGTCTAAGAGAGCCAAACACTGTGAAATGACCTAAGAGAACAGAACTAGAGGAAGGGAAAGGAATAAACAACTACATTGAGGCCAAATGGAGCAAAAAGTCATATTTATTTGGATGTACACAAGCTAATATGAAGATTAAGTGACCATATCAGTTTCATTTTGGTTTTGTCGAAGTATTTTTTTAAAACCACATTAAGACATTCTACATTTAAATCTTTATTTATTTATTTAGTGGTACTGAGGAGTTGAACCCAGGGCCTCATGCATGCTTTTGCACATGTTCTGTCACTGAACTGGACCCCCAGTCCATTTTTTTTTTTTTTTTTAATTTTTGAGACAGGGACTTGCTAAGTTACACAGGCTGCCTCTGGCCTTGAACCTGTGATCCTTCTGCCTATGCCTCCCAAATTGGTAGGATTACAGGTGTGAGCCACTGTGTCCAGCTCTATATTTAGATTATTAATCCATCTTGAATTTATTTTTCTATATGATGTGGAGATCTCATCACTTAGGTAATTCATTTATTTACGTAAGTCATTTTTTACCAGCATTTTGAAATGTTGTCCTTAATGAATTCTAAGTCTCCATAAATATGGCAATCTATCTCCTTAGTCTCTTACTTAAGGTCCCTTAATCAAAGCCAGGCACCATGGTGCACACCTGTAATTCCAGTCACTTGGGAGGCTGAGGGAGGAGGATTTTGAGTTTGAGGCCAGGAGCAGCCTGTCCAAATTAGCGAGACTTTGACTCAAAATATAAAATAATGAAGGGGCTGGGTGGGCAGTTCAGTGGTAGAGCACTTGCTGAGCATGCTCATGGCTTTGGGTTCACCCCTAGTACTAAAAAATAAAATAAAATAAAATTCTGTAATCACTTCCTGTTGTCTTTAGAATAAAATTCAAATTCTGCCTTAACCTACAAGACCACAGCCTGCTTCTGAAATTCATCTGTCCTCTGTCCTCTGTGGACTGTGCTCCAGCCACATAGGATTTCCTTCTGTCTGGCTGCTTCAAGCTCATTCCAGAATAGTTTTGCACAAACACTGCATAGCTGTTCCCTTTGCTCAGATGCTCCAGGCTCTGTGTGCCATGACTACTGTGATCCCCATGGGTCCCATCTCAAATGCCATTTCTTCAGTCTTCCTCAGACCATCTAGTCTAGAGCCCACCCCAAGTCCCACCACACTGTCGTTTCTTGTCCCCAAGAACCTCCTACTCTTCCAAACTACCCTGTGTCTGGCATCCCTCCCAAGGGGTGCATCCCTGACAATGAGAGGCTTCCCAGGTCTGTTCACCACTGTAGCCCCAGCTATAGCAGTTACTCAGCTGCAGTTGTGGAATGAATGGTCAAAAAAGATGGGCTTTTACAACTTTGACAGAGGCACCAAATTGCCCCGAGAAAGGCTAGACTGGTTCACTTCCCCATTGCTGCTAGTCGGTCAGGACACCTGTCTCTCTGCACCTTTGCCTGTACTAAATTCCTTTGGTGTCTTTAGCACTCTCTAAAATACAGAAATCAAGAAACAAAACCACCAACAAACAACAAAGGATATATTAGTGTTTTAAGTTTAAGTTCTTTACATTTAAGTGTAACTGGACATGATTTCATATTTATTAGCCACTTACATATACTGAAGGTGCCAAAACATGCATACACATTAACTGTATTAAAATTGTAATACTCAATATATACCAATAACAAAAGATGAATACCAGTCATTTGACTTCTGCATTTACAAGAGGTCATATGACACATTGCTGCTATAGTTCAATTCAACTTTGAAAAGTAATACATAAATAACATCTCTTAAAATGGATATACATTTTTTGGCACCCCTGGTATATATGCAGATGGTCCCTGACTTACAATGTTTCAAATTTGTGATATTGCAAAAGTGACATGCATTAAGTAGAAACTGAACTTTAAATTTTGCATTTTTATCTTTTCCCAGGCTAGCAACATATGATACTCTCCAGAGATGCTGGGCAGTGGTAGCAAGATGCAGCCCCAGTCAGCCCAATCAGTTCACAAGTGGCTCGGGGATAGAGCACTTGCCCAGCATGCACAAGGCAATCCTCAATACCACACACACACACACACACACACACACACACACACACACACACACACACACACAGATTGATGAGGATATCGAAGCCAAATGTGGTAGTGCCTGTCTATAATCCCAACACTTGGGAGGCTAAGATAAGAGGATTGCAAGTTTTGAGGCCAGCCTGGTGTACATGTTGTTGGTAGGTGCCATGAAGTCGTGTCCGACTCATAGTGAGCTTCATAGGGGTTTCAATGGCTGACTATTTCGGGATTGCCTCAGGAGAGGATTGCAACGTCCTTCTCCCATTTTTGCAGTGCTGGGAATCGAACTCAGGACCTCAGAGACTGCAGAGCAGTGCTCTACCAACTGAGCTAAATCCCAGTCCTTGATGTACATAGCAAGGCCCTTTTAAAGCAAGCAAGCAACGCCCACCCCCACCCCCCAAGCCTAGTACTCTATAGTGCAATGGGTTGCTAAGATGTGATGTTTGGCAGGTTAGGTGCATTAAAAGCATTTTTGACTTACCATATTTTCAACCTGCAGTGAATTTGTTGGGACATAATTGCATCATAAATCGAGGAGCAGCTATGTATTTTTTTCCTAGCTACCTGTTCATGTCCTATGCTAATTTTCTCTTTAGTTGTTTTTCTAAAGACTTGTAAGTACTCTAATGAAGAAAAAATCTTTCTGTTACATGTATTCCAAGTATTTTACCTAGTTTCAATCTTGTTATAGCCTTAAATGTTTTTGTGCCTCCAGAAGTTTTATGTTTTCAGGCAATTCCATCAAGTCTTCCTTTTATGATTTTTAGGTTTTTTTTTTTTGTACTGTTCTTAGAAAGATATTTCCTATTCAAGATATCTCTCCCTGTGTAATATATATATCACCCATGATTTAGTCTAGCATTTTTATGACTTCACTTTTTTAACCTCAAAACCTTAATCCATCTAGAATTCATTTTGACATAAGAAGTGAAATGGGGGAATCCAGCCTTCCTTACTCTGCCTTCCTCAAAGTGAGAAGTCAGTTACTCTAAGACCATCTGCTCACACTTCTACCTTTTTCTTATGGATTTGAAATGTTACTTCCATCACACACTCCATTGCCATATGCATTTATATGTGTCTATTTATGGATTTAACTCTTTTCTTTTGATGTGTCTATTTCTGTTCTGCTTCAATTTATATAGTGTTAAAAATGTTGTCACATTTGGCAGGGTGCAGTGGTGTACACCTCTAACAGAGGCTGAGGCAGGAAGATTGTAAGTTCAAGGCCAGGGGTCAGCCACATAACTTAGACTCTGGCTCAAACAAACAAACAAAAAACAACTTTAACAATGGGTGGGGTGCAGCCCAGATGTGGAGCACTTGCAAAGTATGGTCAAGGACCAGAATTCAACCCCCAAGTACTGGGGGAAAAAAAGCCACATTTATAAAGCCAGTCTTTTATTTTTAATTTTCTGGCTGTTGGTGCTTGCTTTTCTTTCTTTCTTTTCTTTCTTTTTTTTTTTTTTAATTTAAATTTTTATTTATTTTTATTTTTTTGAGACAGGTTCTCACAATGTAGCTCAGGCTGGCCTGGAACTTGTTATGTGTAACCCAACTGGCTTTGAACTCATGATCTTCCTGCCTCAGCCTATAGGGCAGAGTGGATTATCTATCCCACTATATTCTAAACTTTAGATATTTTATGGTATATTGTGTTTGTAATTTTTGATATATCAATATGCCACTTGCTCTATTATTTTTTATTAAACATCTACTTTACAAACTGTAAATACTTACATTAAGTTTATCCCACATAGTAACTGTGGAAGCATGGATTAGAGGTAGTAGTTACATTTTTCTAACATATTGAACTGAATAGATTAACAATTAAAACAAACATGGTCTATGTGGCATCTAAAGTGATTTTGTGTGCTACCAGCACTTTGAGAAAACTAGCCAGCACAAATTGCTCTCATCAGTTCTCCAGATGGAAAATTCCACTCAGAAGGGGGCCGCCAGGTGGGCTGGTAACACCCATGCTCAAGCAAGATGTTGATTGCCTAGGTGGAGTCAGTTTGTGAAAATCATCAACGTGTTCACTTTATATGGTGTGCCCTTTTCTATGTAATTATAACCTGATAAAAGCTTTTAAAAATTTAAAAGTGTTGCTATATTGTTTTGTGATAATAAGATCTATTACATGTCCCCTTCAATAGGTTATACATAGAGGCTGGGGGTGTGGCTCAGTGGAAGAGAGCAGGCTTAGCATGTCTTAAGGCCTGGGTTCGATGCCTAAGACAGGTTATAGACTAATGAAATGAAAGGGCTGGGATTTAGCTCAGTTGGTAGAGCACTGCGCTGCAGTCTCTGAGGTCCCAAATTCAATTCCCAGCACCACAAAAATGGGAGAAGGACCTGGCAATCCACTCCCAACGCAATCCCGAAACAGTCAGCCATTGAAAACCCTGTGAGGGTCACTATGAGTCAGATACCGACTCGACAGCACCTAACAACAACAATGAAATGAATACCTCTGTGCAAACTTAAAACACTCTTTTTTAGATCCTGATGCTTCTGCAAACAAATTAATCTTCTCAAAGGCCCCAAGAGGTCTGAATAAGGGCCACAGAGAATATCATAGCCACTCACAATGTTCATGGGATGATAAATGTCTGTGAATTTATCTGTAGGGCTGAAATAGACAATAATGCCAAAGGGCAGAACCTCAATATCCTTTTCTCTTAGTCTTTATTAGCGGTTCACAGAGATAAATGGAAAATGCTATCCTATCCTCACAGAGATCAAATTAAGGAGCATGACTGCAGGGAATCAAATATCTTGTACTGACCTGTCACAAACACTTACTCAGATGCAAATAAATACACACCACCCTCTGATTACCAAAGGTGAGTCTGGTTTTTAGTCTTCTACATTCTCAGCTTTCCGAGTCTACCTATTGCTGAGTGCCCTCAACAATGATATTTATGAAGGTTACAAATTTTTTGATACAAATAAAATCTTGTGAAATAGAAGCCACTGTTTTCCACCATGGGGATGGAAATAGCTTGTATTTTTTGTCCTTTAAAAACAGTATAAAATAACCCAGTTTCCTTCTGTTGGTAGCCATGGATACTAATTCCAAATATTTCAGTGGCTGAATAATACCAAAACCGATATTATTCTTTAAGGGAATCTATTAATAGGCTTCACATTAAAAAACAATAAAATTAGCAGCCTTAACATTTAACCTGCAGGTTTTCAATTATAAGTCCCACCGGTTTCATGGTTATTTGAGGGCCTGTTGAATAGGAGAAAGAGGCAGATGGTTGCTTCTCCGGGGAAAAGCTGGAATCTTGTTTTCTCGAGTACCTCTCCAAGGCCTATTCACTTCTGATTTCCTACCCCGAGATCTCCTTACACTGGCTTCTCCACCTTTTGATTTGGAGCACTTTCTTACATCTGCTCTTCCCTGAACTGGAAGCCTGAGTATGTCATTGCTAACCTTTAAGAGGCTTCTCTCTCTATCCAAGAGTCCCCAAGAGACCTTCCCGAGATGGCACACTTGCTTCTAGTGTACACTTTTAGGCTGCCCCATTTGCATAATCCGCTTTCTGGAAAGCTTCCGAGTTTTATGCCAATTAAATTCCACCCCAAGTTTCTCAAAATCTAATTCCACAGGATTGCCAGCTTTTGTTGTTCTCCTAAACGAGGGATATATAACCCTTTCTGTGGACAAAACTTGCTCGAAGAACTGTATGAAGCTTCCAACTCCAGTCTCAAAGATCCTTGTGCCAGGTGATATAATTCTACCAACAGACTCTCAAACCTGGATTCAGGACAGGACCTGCAGAGCAGTGCACCTGCCAGCACAAGCTTGTGCCGGCTATTTACAGGGCTCCCTGGTGAGGCAGAACACAGGCCTGGAGGCCAGGGGCAGGGTGACAGTGAGGCCCTTTTCTGGCCAAACATCTTCACTGGAGCTCAGGGTATCAGAGGCAAAGGATAGGGCAGGGGTGAGGGGCCAACCATTTGCAGGGTGCCTGACGATGCTGGTGGCAGACAGGCAGAAGAGAGAAACAATAAGAGGAGGCTCCCACCTGGGCAAGGGATTCTTTCTTCTCTTTAAGCACAAACTGACAAGGCTGCCTGGTGTTAGCCTCACAGGTCAGTACTGCGCTTACACATACCGTGGTGGACATGCACATCTTTTTCCCCCTTGCTTTTCACAATGCAATCTGATGGGGAAGAAGAAATCTTTTTAAAAAGTTTACTCATTATTTCAGATGGTCCTAATGTTCCTTCCACACCCAGATAATATTATAAACCAGGGACCTGTGTCCTTGGAGAAGAGCCAAGGGTATGTGATTAAGCGGTCAGGTACTTCTTGGAACTGTATTAAATGTTCACATCATTTTAGGACCTATGTTCTCAACCACATGGTCTCCATTTACAACTTGGTATAATTCTTTTCCTTGATTCATCACAGCTTTATATCCTTTAAAACCTCACCTCACAGCAATCTGCTCTTAGGTTGGGGTCACCCAGGAGTGTGCTCTGAGTGGGAGATTTGGATAGGAAAGGCCCCCAGAGATATCAGTAAGTGAGTGGAGGAGGACAGTGGGGAAGGGACAAGGCCTAGCAAAGGTGAGATCTCCTCTGAAGTCCCAGCCTCGGCCTGGTCCCCAGAGGAGAGAGCCCTGGAGCACAGACTGAGGCAGGGAGGCTGGGCTCTTAACCCAGCCAGTGAGCGGCCCTGGCCAAGGTGAGTGGTGCGGTGGCATGGGAAACAGATGGCCAAAAGGTTCTCCATATGGGTTGACTGGCTGCAGGACCAGGCCACGGGTGCCCAGCACTCAGCTCTGGCCTAGGAACAGATACCTGCCAGCAAACCCCCGGGACTAGGGTGGGACACCAAGAGCAACAGTCACTGGCTTCTCCTCCAGGACTGCCTGCCCTCACCACCAACACCAGTTACAGGTCTTGCCTCGCATTCTGCTGCAAGAGGAAATGAATGATATCTTTTGAAAGGCCCGGGGTCAGCCTTTCATCCTCCAGAGAGGTGCTTCCTCCGCTGAGTGGGTAGAAGAGGGTGTCCCTGGACTGCTCCTGCAACACCGAGAAGCCGTCCCGGTTGAAGATGACGCAGGCCATCTGGAAGCTACGGAGGGCATACTTTTGGCTCTCCTGGTCCTTTAGTTCAGTGATTTTCTGAGACAGGCACTGGCAGACAGATGCAGAGAGCTGATTCTCAAAGGCTGCCTGCGGGTGGCCGAACACTTCATAGAATCTGTCCAGAGATTTCCGAAGCCCATCATCATCTTCCTTGGTCTCCAACTGGACTTTCACAGGAGGGTCAAGCCAGGTCTCAGCATCCCAGGAGTCTTTTTGTTCACTATTTAGGTTACTGCTGTCTGCAAGACAAAACACAGTCCAATACTGGAACACACAACGGAAAAATATCAGAAAGCAAGCCAAGGACACATGACGTCTCTTTTCAGTTCAATATACTTACTGCTCCCGAGGAACTGGCTATGGGCAGAATTAGCCAATTTCAGAATCTGTTCCCACCATGATCAGGTTATGTCACTTGTTTGCTTACAATAAGTACATCTTACTTGCATATATCAGGGATTCTTAACCTGGGGTCCCTGTATAGAAATTCAGGTTGGCTGTGAACTTGGATGGCAAAAAAAAATCACCTTTATTTTTACTAACTTCTACTTGAAGTTAAGCACTTCAGTCCATGGTGAATACAGGCAACAAACCACAGTATGAGCAGCAATTCCCATGACTTTAGTCACCCAGAGATCATAGCTATTTTCATATTATATAAAGTGTGCTAAGGTGCTTTGAAATATTTATGTTTATCATTATGCTATAAGCAGAAATGATTCCTACAAAATTCATGTGCTGGTGATGCCCTAACTCCTCAGTGACTGTGTTTGGAAAGGGTTTTTAAGAGGTAATTATAGTTAAACGGGGTCGTAAGGCTGGGGTTCTAATCCAGTATGATTTGTGGCCTTATAAGAAGAGGGAGAGGGAGAAAGAAAGATATACAAAGAGGGAGACAGACACACACACAAAACACACATGGAGAGAGAAAGAGAGAGAAGCAGAGAGAGAGAGAGAGAGAAAACACTAAGGAAATGGTAATGTCCTTTCACCCCGCTAGGCCCAGAGCTTCTGCCCAGTTCTCTGCCTGAGCTCCTCCCAACAACCCTATCGCTGGGCTGAAGCAGGCGCTGGCCACCTCCTTCCTGATGTCAGAGAATAGCAGGTCAGGGCTTCCCAGCTTGTATGCTTGAGAAGTGCCAAGTTCATGAAAACGAAGAGAAGACTGAGCAACTGTTCCCGACTGCAGGAGACTAAAAACGGACGTGACAACTAAAGACAATGGGCAATTATGAACTGGATCTTTTTGCTACAAAATAAATGATTGGAACAATTGGAGCACTGTGAATGGGGTCTGTGGACGAGATGGTAGTCACGTATCACTGCCAATTTCTTGATGTTGAGTAAGACAATGTCTTTGTGGGATAATTGGGCATCAAGTTGGCAATTTACTCTCAAATAAATTATGAAAAAATGTTCTTTGTACTATACTTCCAAGTCTTCTGTGAGTTTGAGATTATTTAAAAGAAAATTTGAAATGAAACTGTAGAGAGATGACAGCTAAGACTTCCTACTTTAAAATTATAGCATCCAAGCTGGGTGTGGTGGTGCACACTTATAATCCCAGGGAGGCTGAGGCAGGAGGACTGTAAGCTCAAGGCCAAAGGGAGCTAATGTAACTTAGTGTGACACTGTCTCAAAATAAAAATAAAAAAGGGGCTTGGGGTTCAGCTGTGTGGTAGAGTGCTTGCAAAATATGTACAAGGCCCTCAGTTCAATTCCCTAGTGCTGAAAAAAAAAAAAAATTCAAACAACTAACCTAACAAAAAGCCTTGGCCCAGAGTCTGGCAAATAGTCCTTGCCACAGAACCTTCCTTCCATGTCTGCTTCTGTGGTTGATAAATGCACACCAGGATTTTACCTCTGTGAAACATTTTAATCTTCAACTTTCACAAGTTTCCACAAAATGTATTTGATATTTAGCATTTGGTCTCTTTTATGCATCTGTATCAATAGCCACCCACTCTTCGTTTTTCATAGGGAGTTCTTTTACCAGCAACAGCTCATTAGGAAGATCCATGGTTTCTGGCTGTACAGAACCAAAAGAATCTAAGACTTCATTTTTAAAATGTGGAAAAGCATGAGGATCTAAGGAAAGAAGAAACATGTGGCTTGTAAGTCTCTTTCTAAGCTGCTCAGATAGAAAGCTGCCCCTTTTTCAGGACACTGTGAGGCACACACCTAAGTCCCAGGCCTGGCTGCCTTCATTTGTCTGCTGGAGGCTCCCTGGGTTCTGTTTGGCTCCAGAAGAAAGCCAATTCAAAAGCCAAAAAGTGGAAGCAATCCAATGTGTCCAATGACAGGTGAATAAAGTGTGGTTCTGTGGACACAATGTAATGATAACCTTTCAAAGGAAGAATATTCTGACACATCCTACAACATGGATGATCTTGAGGGCATTATGTTAAGGAAAATAGGCCAGCTGCCAAAGGACAAATATTGTATGTTTCTACGTATATGTGGTATCTATGTTAGTCAAATACACAGAGACAGAAAGTACAATGGTGGTTACCATGAGCTCAGAGAGAAGAAAATAAGGATTGTTATTTAGTGGGTATAGAGTTTCAGTTTTGAAAGATGAAAAGAGTACTAGAGATTGTTCAGTAACAATGTGAATGTTGAACTGTATGCTTAAAAATGGTTAAAGATGGTACATTGTATGGGATGCATATTTTACCATGATTTTTAAAAATTGCATTTTTCCCACTCCTCTAAACCTGGCAGTCCCTGTCTCCCTTTCCTGCCTTATATTTGTTTATTTTCTATTTTCCCTTTCTCAAGGATTTTTGTCTCTCTTGTTATCTGCTGTATCTTGAGGGCTTACCAGTGCCTAGCACACGGTAAGTACTCAGTTCATCCAAATACGTATTTCTTTTACTTGATGATTTTCATTTTCAAAGACATAACAAATCCTTAATTGTGATGGCTAATATTACTGTCAAGTTGACAGGATTGAGAGATGCCTAGGGGATTAGGAAAGCACATCTCTGAGTGTGTCTGTGAGGGCGATTCAAGAGGTGATTAGATCACAGGGGCTCTGACCTAATGAATGGATTAATCCTTCAATGGATTCCTAATATGATGGCACTACTGGGAGGTTGTAAAAGGTAGGGAGTTGGGCCTAATTGGAGGAAGTAGGCCTCTGGGGCCTGTCCTTGGGGGCTACAGCTTGCCCTGGCCTTTTCCTTCACCCACTCTCTGCTTTCTGTCCACCATGAAGTGAGAGCCTCCTCTACCACACACTCCCACCACCATGATGTTCGACCCAAGTGCATGGGGTTCACCCCTAAAACCGCAAGTCAAAATAAATCCTTCTCCCCCTAACTTGTTTCTTTCAGGCCTTCTGTCACAGTGATGAGAAAAGTAACTAATATACTTAATACACAAAGAACTTCTTATTCCACGTTTAATAAATCCAGAGCCCCATGCACTCAGTGCATTTGTGGAATGAATAAATGAGTGAATGGAATTAAGATTAACATAATTCTGAATGAAACACACATGCTGCAAAAGTATGAGTAGCTGAATTCCTATCCACTCCCAATGTGTGTACTACTCAAAGATATTTTCTCAAGATTGACAGAAGCAATCCTAAAACAATCAGCCAATGAAAACCCTATGTGGGTCACTATGAGTTGGACCCAAATGGATGGCACCTAACACCACCACCACCACCACCACCACCACCAACAACAACAAGAAAACAACTTTGTAATAGTAAAGTAAGGAATTCCATGCAGTATAAGGAAAGGTGATTGGAATAACATACACATCTACCTCTGTGCTGTGCAATACAGTAGCCACTAGTCATATGTAATTATTGAGCACCTGAAATGTGGTTAGTCTGAATGGAAATGTAAGCATAAAATCATACCTGGTCTCAAAGACTTGGTTGAAAAAATATTATATACTCAATAATATTGATTGGTTGAGATAAAAATGTTAGATATACTGAGCTAAAGAAAATATTTTATGAAAGCTGAGCGCAGTGGCTCATGCCTGTAATCCCAGTCACTTGGAAGGTGGAGGCAGGAGGATACCAGGTTCAAGGCCAGATGCACCCTATGTAACTTAGTGAGACCTTGTCACAGGATGAAAAATAAAAAATGGGCAGGGCTGCATCTCAATAGTAGAGCACTTGTAAAGTATGTGCAAGGCCCTGAATTCAACCCAAGTACCACAATAAATAAATAAATAAATAAAAATTTTAAAAAAAGAAAGAAAGAAAAAAGGAAAGAACTCTCTTATGAAAACAAATAGCTTTTTATATTTTTCAATGTGGCTAGGAGAAAACTTAAAATGACACAAGTGGCTCAGAGTATATTTCTACTGGATAAGGGCGGATCTAAACATTCTTCATGGTTATGACTTAAGAAGGTGTTGGCTCTACATTTTTCTTTCCTGAATGTTTATGCTGAAACTCTTGGCTATTGGGTGACATTCTGAATGTAGGATAAAGATTTGCAGTAGCATTGCATTGGTATAATTAAATATCTGAGGTCAGGTAACTTTATAAAGAAAAGAAGTTTACTGAGCTCCCAGTTCTGGAGGTTCCAGTGCCACATCTAGTGATGGTCTTCTTGGTGGTAGAATTTTGATGTGGTGCAGGGCATGACATGGCAAGAGACAGAGAGGCTGAGTGAGAGACAGTGATGTGTGCACATGTATGTGTGACTCTCTTCTGGTCTCTCTCTCCCTTATAAAGCTACCAGAGCTCAACCATAGGAACTCCTTCCTGATGACTTTGTTTAAATCTAATCACCTCCCAATGGCCCTACCTCTAATTACCAGAATCAGATTAAGTTTCTAGCCTCTTAATCTCTCCAGTGAGGGTTAAATTTCAACACATGCACCCATGCAGGACAAACTCAAACTATTGAAAATGTGTTGTCCTATACTGTTAGGGAAACAGGAGATGTCCATATCCCATCATTCAGTGTGGTATTGTCCTCCTTTGCCAACTGCCCCTAGAGATCATTCATGCAAGGAAGTGAGGACCAGCTGTCTAAAGAGGCCTGCCCAGATATCTCTACCTTTCAGACTCAATCAATATTTATAGAACATCTACCATCCAAAGCATAGGATTTGGCCCAGCAATAGCTGGCCAATGTCCAGGAGGCAAATCTAAGAAGGCTGGGATGAACAAATAATGCTGGGACTGGAAAGATAAGTCATTTTCAGATAAGGAGGCAGAGGAAGGAAAGCTGTATCAGCTGGGGGAAAGCCAGAAGCAGGCTTGGAGAGAGCCCTGTCCAAGAGCCTAGTATGCAACAGTCTGGTTGGGGCAGGGAATTCTTCTAAGAGAGGAGAGACTAAACTAGGCTCTGGAGGTCTTGTGCACCTGGAGGAGAAGCCAGCTAAACACTGCTGATAACCAGCCAACTTCAGAAATTCTTTATTGAAAAAGTGTGCTATTACTAAGGTAACCAGGACTCACTGGAGTGACTGACAGGTTTATCCAGAACAGTACCTGTTCATGCGTATTGTCTCAATTAGTTATTACCAGCCCCTCTTTCATTCTGGAAATGACCCTGGATGCCACTATTTGTAACGTGTGCATAAGCATCATGACTCATTACATATGTAACTTGGTGCAGGAGGAGTAGGGTGGACATAGCTGGGTTGATAGTGAAACATTCCCACCACATATCCTTATGGTGGGGAGGTGGAGAGAGCTAGGACTGATGTTGGAAATGATCCCAGCCCATAGTATAAATATATGAGATGTCTACAGATTGTGTTTTCTGCTAAATCTTTTTAAATTTCTTTACTATATTCCAAGATAGCCTTCTTTTCCTTTTCCCTCTTTTCACAACTGGTATTTCTTCTACTCCCTTGCTATTCAAGAACCTTCTGGTTACTGCCAGCAAGTGAAGGGAGAAGGCCCCCACTTGATTTCTCTTTCCTGTTTTGTCCGCCAATGTAATAACACCAGCTTTGGAGTTCTAAAGCATCTTACATCCTATCTTACTAATAACAAAATTAATCACTAAAATTCAGTAAGTTTGAGCTACCTTTTTTCCTTATAGCAACCCTGCCATCCACAGTTTATACATTTTAAATTTGCCACTGTTCCTTTAAAGGACAAAAAGCAACAAATTACAAAGAAAAGGTGTATGGATATCAAGATATTTAATCCGAATTAACACTTCAAAAGGACGGATGGCTTGATTAGGTGCTTTTGAAGCCACGGTCTCTGTCTGTACTTGTTTACATCTGAAAGCTAAAAGTAGATGAATCACCCAGAGGGAAGTGACATATGCTGTCACCCTTCATCCTAATGACAAACAGATGCAATGTGCAAAGGACAGGGTCCTCTAAGAGGTCACTGTTGAGGAATAAAATGAATGCTAGAAAAAAACAAAGATGTATGTGATCAGTAAAACAGCCCCCAAATTACATGACAGGGCAATTTAGTAAGACAAATGGTCTGGTTTGTAAATTATCTTACTTTTACCCATGTACCTCTTATATTTTTCTTAAGAAATCAAAATGCTGTAAAATATTACAGAGCCCTATAACATTCAAGCTCACACCTCCCCAAAATGACAATTAATATATTGTCACGTTTGCTTTAAATCTATTTTCTTTTCTTTCTTTCTTTCTTTTTTTCTTGCATTGTTGGGGATCAAACCCAGAGCCTTGTGCATTCTGGACAAGTGCTCTCCTAGCATGTAACATTTCCAGCCCTTGGTTTTTTGAGACAGGGTCTTGCTATGTAGCCCAGGCTGGCCTCGAACTCTTGATCTTCCTGCCTCTGCTTCCTGAGTGGTAGGATTACAGGCATGTCCTGCTATGCTTGGTTCTTTTTTCATATTAAATATTTCAACTGAAGTGGACTCTCTTTTATAGATCTAAACTTGGTTTCTTCCAGCTCAGTTTTACAACTTGCATCTCTCTGTAAGCAATACAGTATTACCTTGTGTGTAACAGTCATTTTAATCTTTCATCTTGCTTAAAATTTTTTTTGCTTTCTACATACAAAGTTTTGCATCCTGGTTTCTGTATACAAATTTTCATCCAACCTTACAATTTTTTACTTCTAGACATTGTTGATACATATACTGTAAATTTGCCTTATAGCATTCCCATATAGAAACGTACTATTATTTTTCATCTATTCTCTTGTTGATGGACAGGTAGACAGTGTCTAATTTTTTCTGATCACAGATACTTCCTTGTGCACATATGCAAGACTCTCTCCGGAAATACATCCAGAAGTGGGATGACTGAGTCAAAGGGACTATGCATTTTCAATTTTACTAGATCCTGCCAAATTGGTCTTCAAAGTAGTTGTGGCAATTATGCTCCCACCAGCAGTGTCTGGGTTTTCCTGTTTCTCCACCTCTTTGCCAAATTGCCAGACATTTCAATTGTCTCTCCTTATTTGGGTTTGTTTTCCCTGACTACTAGTATGGCTGAGCTGCTTTGGACACATTTATGGGCCCTTTGGGTTTCCTATTCTGTGAACTGCTTAGTCATATTTCTTACCATTTTTCTATTGCTTTTTCTCCCTTTTTCTTTTCATTCCATTTCATTCCATTTCTTTTCAATGACACAGAAAGTAAGTGACAAAGAAAACACTTCTGTCTGACTATTTTTTGATTAGTCTCAGGATTATAATTAGTGTCTTTTGCAAGAAAAAGGATAAAAAAGAATGTCAGGGTGAATTAAAGACTTCTAAGAAGCCACAAGATTTGTTTTCATTTTAATGGCAAATCTTCTCAAGCAAAACAACCCTCAGAGTGTCAGCTTTTCACTATCAGAAGGTGATGATATTGTGTTTCAGTTCCATTAAAAAAAAAAGTCATGTTCCAAACTGGATTCAAGAGTAGGGAAGACTTCTGACTCTATTGACTCTTATTTTCCAGACAAGAAAATTGAGACAAGGACTAGGCTTCTGGAATCACTGGATGAAGGGATTGGTAATTAAAACACGAAAAAGGTCTATCTGCTTATTAATTTTCTTAATTCACATTATCTTCATATGGGCATCATTTGCCATAATTAGAATAGTGACAGATGTACATGCTTGTGATGATAGGCCAGACAGGGCAGTTCAAGGGACTCCCTAGATGATTCAGGTAATAAACATTGAGGAACTACTAGCTTAGATCATGAAAATGCTTAAACCAGGTGCCATGGTGCCCACTTGTAATCCCAGTGGCTTGGAAGGTGGAGGCAAGAGGATTGGAAGTTCAAGGCCAGAGGCAGCCTGCATAACTGGGGAGATTCTAACTCAAGATATAAAATCAAAAGCGGGGTAGGGGTACAGCCCAGTGGTAGAGTGTTTGCAAAGTATGTGTGTGAGGTATACAAGCCCTCCAGTACCATATATACATACATACATATATATATATATATATATATATATATATATATATATATATATATATATATTTCACCAAATGGTCTCTAAATTTTCATTTCACATAGGAAATTTCCATGGATTTGTTTCACATCCCAGCTTGGATGGTAAAGAGCCCCGTGAGCAGAAAGGAAAAGCAAGTGATTTGGACCTTGGTTGCTATGGCAACATTGCTATTTTGATTATGACTGTTTACTTCAGCAGAATTAGGTTAATCATGAGGCGCTAAGATGATGCTTGAAACTTTAACCTTAACTGTAAGACAAATATAAGCACTTTAAAAATGATGTTTGATGTGTGACTGGATATAGTAATTTTAGAGCAGGGAGATTTTTCCCATGTGCTGGGGGAGCAGAAACGTGATCCTTTTCCTTGAAGAATGGGGGCCTCCCACATTCTGCCCAAATCAACAACTCAGTGTTTGGCAGTTTTAAGATTTAAAGAGGAACATAAAAAGATCCCCATCAACAGAGCCAGTTCTGGCATTGACATCAGCAATAGGACTTTCCGAGGAGATGCAGCATCTATGGTAGATAATAGAAGCCTGATGTTTCTATATGCAGTTGGATTTTTGTTAGATGTAGATTTCTGTAAAACAAATTTCACTCCACATCAATCTATGAAGTCATGGACTGATTTGTAAACAAATACACCAGAATGTACTTCTCAGTATTCTCCCTTCAAAATCATCACTCTAGGGGCCAAGTTCTCAATTGATAAAATGCTGATAGTGCTCACAGCACTGTTCTAGAAGCTTCTTCTAAGTGTCCTCACTGGTAACAAATATCCATCCTCAGAGGATAGTATTACTTTCTTGAAAATGGTACCCGAGAAATCTGGTAATACTGGAGGTGATCAAGCAGGGTAACATAGTATGGGGTGAAAAGCAAGGTTTATCTACAGAAGGGAATTGATGTTCTTATGGTTTGCAAGCTAGTCCTAAAAGCAATCCTCACAAAAGAATTCCAAAATCAGTTCTGTACAATGCCAGGCAGTACAGTTTCAATATGTATATACTTTTAAATTGTTGCCTTGTGAGGTGGATTTAAATTCTGGCCTTGTAAAAATTCACGGTCATAAATCAGAAATCTGGACATTTTTGTCCTGGCAGAAGAGATGTTTGCAAGTTTAGAAGACTTGAGCAATGTGATCGTGGGCAAGTTATTCAACCCCTCTTAGTCTCATGTCCTCATCTATACGTTGAGGATAATAACTCTTGCCCCTTAGGACTGTTGTAAGAATTAAATGATTTATAGCACAAAGCCTTGTTGTTGTTGTTGTTGTTGTTGTTGTTGTTGTTGTTGTTGTTGTTGTTGGGTCCCCTGGAGTTGGGTCGGACTCACTGAGGCCCTATGTACAACAGATGAAACACTACCCCACACTGAGCCATGCCCCGCACTATTTTCAGTGCTTCTCTGCTATTCATAGGGTTTTCAATGGGATTGTTTCGGGAGTGGACTGCTGAGTCCTTCTCCTAAGCCTACAGCACCCAGTATTCCTGGGTAGTCTCCCATCCAGTTCTAACCAGACCTGACTCTGCTTAGCTTCCGAGTTCTGACCAGTTGGGATACCAGGGTGATAGGCTCCAGGTAGTATAAAGTCTAGCACATAGTAAGTGCACAATAAATAAAAGATACTTTGTAATTCTTACCATAGTAACTGGAGTAAGACCCACAGCAGAGTGATTACATCAAAGAATTAAGGTGTTTTTCATTTAACATCTGGGATTTTAAAAAGTAAATTGTAAATACCCTTGTATTTCTACTAGGCAGTGATAGATGCATATCAGTCCAGATGAAGCAGTATTTATGGGTGACTCGAAGGAACATCACCTTTACCACAGCAGCACAGTTGAAGGGATGAATCACAGTGAGCCTCACCCACCTCACAGCAGCAGGACTCTGACTACAGCCAGGTCCTAGGGGTACCCACTGCAGAGAGAACATGATCCCAGTGTGGGTGGAAACAGCAGGTCCTTCAGTGTGTGGGAGTGTCAAACACAGAAGCCCAAGCTGGTGGAGCCCTCCAGCTGTCCCCAAACATATCTCCCCTCCCAAGGGCCACCAGCACCAGAGTAGGTGGGACTGAAATGACTCAGCCCCCACAGAGCCTGATGGTGGTAGTGGCTTCTGCGAGTTAAGAACTATAAATGAGGCAAAGAGCTTCAGGGAAAGATCTGGGTTTGTAAACACATTGAAGAAGGAGAAATAAGCTGTATTTATTATTTAAAAAACAAGTTGTATTTATTATATTTAAAAAAGAGGTTGCAAATTTAAGCAGAAAAGATCTAGCGTTCACAGAATGAATGTTGCTTGAGTCAGAATTGCATTGGTAAGTTACATTTTAAAAGACAAGATGAGACTGGGAACTAAAATGAAGACAGTTCCAGGAGACAATTCTCAACCTCTCTTCCCCCCATTTACACTTGAATTTGAGGACAGTAAAGCTTTCAGCATTTTCTTAACGAGTACATAACTTCAGACAACACAGAAAACTCAGGAAAACTGGAAAAAATCCTGAAGCAAAAATTAAAACTTGCCTAACACAACCTATGCACAAAAGGATTCTAGACAGCAGAGAAGTATAAGCTGAGGCTGATCACATGACAAAAGATATAGGCCATGAGGAGTTTGGGATATGTCTGTGTTGAAAACATTTCTAGCATGGATTTTTATATTTATATTTATTTTGAAATGGAGTCTCACTGTGTTGCCTAAGCTGGTCTCAAACTCATGGGCATAAGTGATTCTCTTACATCAGCCTCCCAAGTAGCCGCGACTATGCACATCACCCCATGTGGCACTAACACAGATTATTAAGGGCTAGAAGTGGAGGACCTGCAGCCATTCCGATGTGGCATCTCAGAAGCTAAGCAGGGTTGGGCCTGGTTAGTACCTGGATGGGAGACCGCCTGGGATCACCAGGTGCTATAGGCTTGGGAGAACCTGCAACCCACTCCCCAAAAGCAATCAGCCATTGAAAACCCTATGAATAACAGAGAAGCTCTGACAATACTGTTTCACCTGTTGTATGTAGGGGTCACTATGGGTTGGACACTGACACAACGGCACCTAACAACAGAAGTGGAGGTAAATATGGAATTGAATTTCTGCTTTGCAAGGACACTTCTAGTAGAGTTGTAGAGATAGTTACAAATTTTTGACAAAAATATGGTGGGTAAGATATTATGAAAATCTTCCGTATTACCAAACATTTCAAAATGCTAGATAAAATATTTATTTAAAATTTTCAAAACACATGACTAAACTAGCAATACAGTAAGAACAGTCCTTAGGGACCAAAAGCAAATCAAAGTAGGAATTCCAAGAGGTAAGAGATCCTAGCCAGTATCTAGACCTAGCACGCCAGTGTTAATGGCCACTGTGAAGACTTTGGGGACTCTTAAAGTTTGACTGAATGCATTTGGCTTTATGTGATGGCCATGACCTTTGGTGGCCAGATGTGGAGTGCTCTAGTTTAAATCTAAAGTGTTCTCCGAAGGTCATGTGTTTGAACATTTGGTCCCCAGCTGGTGGCACTGCTTGTGGAAGCTATGGAACTTTGGGAGTCAGAACTCAGTTTTGTAGACATGGTCACTGGGGGTGGGCCTTTGAAGTTTTGACCAGGACCCATGGCTATAGTAGCTCTCTGCTCTCTGTTTCCTAATTGCAAAGATGTAATGTTCTCTGCCATGGGCTCTGCCACCTGCCACTGCCACATGTGCCCCACCATTATGGGCTGATCCTCTAATCGTGAGCTCCTACAGTGCTGTCTGCCACAGCGATGCACAGGCTGGCTAATTTTGGTTGTTGTTAGGTGCCATCAAGTTGGGTCTGACTCATAGCGACCCTATGTGCAACAGATGAAACACTCCCTGACACTGGTCATGCCCAGTACCATTGTCAGTGCTTCTCTGCTATTCATAGGGTTTTCAATGGCAAATTGTTTTGGGAATGGGCTGCCTGGTCCTTCTCCCTAGCCTGCAATACCTGGTATTTCCAGGTAGTCTCCCACCTAAGGATTAGCCAGGCCAACCCTGCTTAACTTCCAAGATCAAGTGAGACTGGATGCCAGGGTGCTATGGCTGCAGCTGGGCTGACTAATACAATAACTATATTTAGTCTAGAAAGTGTTCTCAAGCGTTGGAGGGGTAATGTGTATTTATGGGGAGGGTTCCACAAAAAAGTTCTACCATCATATAGTAACAGAAGACACCCATATCCAGGCTTTGAATCTTACCTCCAAGCCCAGGTTGTTACATTAATTCCACAGTACAAAACAAAAGTGTCCTGAAGTTATCTTAGGACTTTCTAATGGAGCCTCTTACTGACTCTATCTTTATAAGTTTGGAAAAACATGCTGAGTGAAACAGAATAATAGTTACTTAGCTTCTATTTGGAAAGCTAATCATTATATAGGTCCTATGGACTGGGAATCTTGAGACAAAAGCTTGTGGTATATTCTGTTATATGAAACTGTATTTTCAGATGTCTTTACTACTGTTTGGGCTGTCAGTTCATCTGCCTGCCTGTCTGTCTAGCTAGCTATCAATCTGTCTACCTATGTCTATTTATCCATCCATGCATCTCTCTACGCATTAAACATAAAAATAAATATACCAGTAAATATAGACTAAGGCTGTGAGGAGTGAGAAGGGTGAGTTTCAAATCATAGGATGGAAATGCTGAATGTTCCCCACCAAGAAGAATACGTCAGCTCTTTTTAAAAGACAATTTTGAACAGAGATCCTTTCAGGGTTGGAGGAAGAGAAAATATTTCATCTGACATAAATTATAAATTATAAATCTGCCAGTGTAGGAAGGTAAATATTTGCTGAAGATGAAGTACATGGCAAAGGTACATCATTAAATCAAAAGTAATTGAAAAGCTCAACTTAATATCACATGCATCTCTTCCATTTCTAATAAGCCTATAGTCTCAACAACTATGAGCCACAGTTCAATCTGTCTCCATGGTGCAGAGGATATGACAAATGTCTTTAGCATGAGTTCCAGCAAGGTGAGTCTGAGTTAATTACTCTGTGTGCAAGTGAAAATGGATTTGGCTAAATAAATGACCCTGAAAGACAAGTTCATTGGCCACATGCTGGATAAACTTTCCTATTAATCAAAGGTACATCAAACTGAATCCATGACGTGCTCACAAGAAGGGCTGACTGCTTAGAACTTTTAATTAATAACTTTTAGTTTTATCAACATGATATGTGTTCATAAATTTTAAAAGTCAGATGAGGATAAAAGTTTTATAGTGAAAAACAATAGTTCTTTATCTCTTCTATTATGTTCCTTCCCATTCCTAACAGTCTTCCATTTCAACTTACTATTTTTGTTTTTTAAATCTCTGTATATCTAATTAACATGCTCATATGATAATGCATCAGTTTTAGATATTATATCTTGGTATCCTACTATGATAGATAAGAAGTTAGGTCTCAGGCAGACACATGTGCACACAATCCTAGGGAGCAGGTACCAAGAGGCTTCCCTTCCCCATTCTCTAAATACAGTTCTATCAACTTTTATTAATGTAATATTCAGTGTTTGTATTATTGTAATTATATAAATATTGATCACTGATAAATGTACTAATGTACATTTGTACATTTGTACAATGTAATGTACATTTGTACAAATGTACTAATGTACTCCTTTAATGTACAATATTATTGTTTCTATGGTAAGTAGTTATTTCTCCTCTGCATTTTCTTGCTATGCTTTGTAATTACCTCAACTCTGCCCACAATTTCCAATAGCCTTTCAGTATAATTTTCTACATGTCAAATTTTGGGAATAAACCTTTAGTTCCCCAGGCCCCTGAGAGCCTTCTACCCTCTTACTCCAACCTGCCTCTTGCTTTCCAGATCTGCTTCACAACTGTTGACTTGGGACTACACTCTGTTCCTCTCCTAAATTCTGTGTATTATTTCTAGGCAGATTTCCTCTGCCTCATATTCTGTTTTCGATTTTTTTTCTCTTGTTCCATTATTGTTTCTCCCATGTTCCTTATATCTTATTAGTCTTGGTCTCTGTACTTTTTGATAGAGAATTTCCTCGAATAGATGGTGACTGTTGGCTATGAGTTCATATTTAAGGGTGAGACATTAAAATACTAAATGGAAGCTCTTGCTGTGGGTAGGGCTTATGGATTGAGGGGTTTCCTATATGATATCTGAACCATTTTGGCAGAAATGGATCCTCTCAGTATCTGACTGGCCAGAGAGTGATGGATGAGGATACTGTTTCAGAGAAGAAGGTCCAAAAAGTCATCTGTGGAGATGGTCCTTAAGCAGAGACCTAAGTGCAATGAGGGAGGCAGTAAAGCAAAAACCTGGGGTAGGCAAGTTCCAGACAGAGAAAATGGCAAAGAGAGATATTCCTTGAAGTGAGAATAGGTTGGCAAGGATGATAACCAGCCAGAAGACCACTGTGTCTAGAGCCCTGTGAGCAAGAAAGGATGGAGGGAGGATGTGTGTTTCTAGTATATGGAAACAACATTTACAGAGACTTTGCCAGGGATACTTAAAAGCCAGATGTTAAAATATTTTGTGATATTTTCTAAGAAATGAATCCAAATTATTTTTATAATATTTGATATCAGTTATAGAAAATCACCATTGATTTACCTTTATTTGGTTAATCAGGCAGGCTAACAAGTATATGAAAATTTCTACCACATTCAACCTTATAAAGATTCTGAAAAATAAAGAATTCATACCTTATAAATACTTACAGTAGAGACTCTGAGTCAGATATACATCTCTACATGTCTCAGCTAAACCAAAAGAAGTGGCTCATGTTGTTGAGAAAAATCAAAAGCTTAAAATAAAAAAAAAAGAAAGAAACCCAACCAGTTGTCAAGGCAACAAGAAAAATTCAGATAACAAACACAGTTTCCATCTCAAAAACTATCACATTCAGAAGCCAAAGCTATATGTAATCCTAATCAGTCATTTCAGTCTATGGAGTATGAATGGAGACTCCACAGCATAGGAGCAACTCATTTTTACCAAAAAGCCACTCAGGAGAATGAAAGTGAATATTATGGTTTATAGACTAAGGCACCAGAACTATTTTCTTTATTTAAAAAATGATTCTGCAACATTTCCTGCACAACACGATACTGCAGAGAACTTCATTTATTAGCTCCATACTAAATGGTTATCGAGAGACCAGAGGTCAAATAACTTGCTGGAGGGTTTCCAGACCCTTCTCCTTGAATGTCTGTAATTTCAGAGTGACTCAGAGTTGGCTTTAAATACCATCTGTGCTCCTCCACCAGTTTCCCTGCCAAAAGCTCTGGCATCAGTGCATTGCCAAACTTGTTCCTGATTTTGCCCTTTCTGTTTTCTCCACTGGGAAGCCTCCACTGCCCCTTGGGGACCCCATGCCTGTGTCTCTCCTCTGGGACGCCTTCTCCAATTCCCCAGGTAGAGTTGGCTAGTCCCCACCCAGGCCCTGCAGCTGGTATACAGTATCAGCAACTCTTATCTCCTACTGAAAGTCTATGAATGTCTGTTTTCTTATTTGACTGTCACTTCCTAGAGGCAGGGACCCTTCTTTAGCTATACAGTCTTGGCACAGGGCTAAAGTAAATGTGTTCCAGTGAGTGAGAAAGAATGAATGAGTGTACTGCTTCAGTTTTTAATGCTAAAAGACAATCCCAAATCACTATCCATATAATTAGTGGAATAATCTAGAAAGCTGGCAGTGGAATGGGAAGCAAATGTGTTTGGCCTCAGCTCAGTTGCTAGCCAGTGATTTGACTGCTGAACCTGTTTCATTTCCCAAACACTGTCAATAGAATACACCTATTCCTCCAAGATGCTAGCTTGTTTCAAAAAATAAAAGGGGACTTGATTTATTTATTTACTTACTCATTCTTTCTTTCTCTTTTCTTTTCCTTTCTCTCTCTCTCTCTCTCTCTCTCTCTCTCTCTCTCTCTCTCTCTTTCTTTCTTTCTTTCCCTTCCTTCCTTCTTTCCTTCCTTCCTCCCTTTCTTCTTTTCTTTCTCTCTCTTTTTTTTTCCCCTTTGGTATTTGAAGATCTTTGCACATACTCTCTACCACTGGGCTGCACCCCTAGACTATTTTTTATTTCTTCTTTTGAGAATGGATCTTTCTAAGTTACACAGGCTGCCCCTGGCCTCAAACTTGCAATCCTCCTGCCTCCACCTTCCAAGTTGCTGGGATTACAGACATGTACTGCTGCACCCAGCAGGGACTTGATTTTCTAATAAGTTTGAGAATGCAGGGTAGTATGGTCTGAATGATTGTGTCCCCTCAAATTCATACATTGAAATCCTAACCTCCAAGGTGATGGTATTAGGAGGTGGGGCCTTTGGGAGATGGTTAGGTCATATGGGAGGAACCCTCATGAATGAGATTAGCAGCCTTATAAAGGAGAACTCAGAGAATCCCTGGCCCCTTCTACCATCTGAGGACACAGCCAGAAGGTACCATCTGTGAGCTAGGAACCAAGTCCTCGCCAGACACCAAATCTGCAAGCACTTCAATCTTGGACTTCCCAGCCTCCAGAACTGTAAGCAATAGATTTTTGTTCTTTGTAAACTACTCAGTAAATGACATTTTGTTTTTAGTAGCCCAAATAGACTAAGACTTGAAGTTAAAGACATTAAACAAGTCTTTTTACAACAGACCCCTGTACAATAGTATCTTGGTTACAGTATTAGAGGAGAATCGGATGGAGTGCTGCAGAGAAGTACTCCAAGGGGCTGGCTAAATGAAAGCTGTGTTGTTTGTTTATTTGCTTTTTTTTTTTTTTTGTGGTACTTGGCAGTTGAACCTAGCCCCTCTCACATACTTTGCAAAGGTTCTACCACTGGGCTGCACCCCTCGCCTATTTTTTATTTTTTATTTTGAGTGGTGGTCTGGTAAAGTTACACAGGCTGCCTTTGGCTTCAAACTCCTCCCACTCCTCAATCCTTCTGTCTCTGCCTCCAGAGTCAGATTATAAACTTGTGCCACTGCACCTGACAAGACTGTGGTTTTTATTCTTTGCTTCACCCCCACCATACTCTGTAGATTTTTTTTCATAATGACAATAGAGAACCTTTTTGGTTTGCTTTGTTTTGTTTTTGCTTTTTGAGACAGAGTCTCACTGTCTAGCCCAGGCAGGCCTTGAACCCTTGATCCTCTTGCCTTGGCCTCCTAAGTGCTAGGATTACATAGGTATGTGCTACCATGCTTGGCTATGACAATGTAGTACTTTCAATTTTTTAAACAAGAAAGTCACTTCATTTAAAGAACTAGACAAATTATAAGGCAACCCAGTTGGCAAGTGATACTTTTTGCCTGTATTATAGTACAGACCATCCCCTTCCTAGCTCTTCCCATGCACAAATGTTCTACACTGCTCATTTCCTTTGAAAACTTATACTGGAAGAGAAGGACTTTTGCGATAGGAGCCCCACTCTGCAGTGGCAAGAAGACCTGACCATAAACCTTTTCCTGTGTATCACTGCTTCTCAACCAGGGGATCTGCTTTCCCCAAAATTGACCACTGCCTTCCCAATAATGAGCAGAACATAAATATCACCACTACCAACTCACACGTGGGCAGGGAGTTGGGCCCCAAAGCTGAAGGGAATGAAATATAAACATCGCCAGAAGTTTTGTCTGCAGTGCTTGGGGGGCAGGAGCAGCTTAGATAAATGGGTTCCAGGAGAGAGAATTATTGGGCCACTTTAGAAAACAGCATGCGCCAGGCATGGTGGTGCATGCCTGTAATGCCAGTGGCTTGGGAGGCAGAGGCAGGAGGATTGCAGGTTCGAAGAACAGAGGCAGTCTGTATAACTTCTTGAGACCCTGTCTCAAAATGTTAAAAAAAAAAAAAAAAAAAA
>VMDO01000866.1:0-61620 GCA_007922755.1 Pedetes capensis
AAAATAAAAATTAAAAAAATAAAAGAAAAAGAAAAAAAAAGAAAATATAAAATAAAATAAAATTCCAGACCTCACACATACATGCTCCCACATACATATAAAAACTCTTGTAGTCAGGTGCAGTGATGGACGCCTGGAATCCCAGTGACTTGGGGGATGGAGGCAGGAGGATCGCAAGCCCAAGATCTGTGCAGCCCAGCAAGACCCTGTCTCAAAAATTAAAAAATATATGAGCTGGGGGCACAGCATGTCGGTCCAGCTCCCACAAAGGAAGCAGGCTTAAGACCCTGGGTTAACCCCCGTTTAAAGAAAAAACACTTATATGTTCTTGGAGGTGGAGTCTGAACTGAGGACACCCAGTTCGACCAGGTGGAGTCAATACTGCAGGATGCAGTACTCCCTACATAGCTCAGGGTGGCAGTATTTCCACACAATCCGCAATAACAGTTGGTCTTATTGGGTCGATATAGCAAAACACCTCATAATAACCTGGATTTAATTGGGACCACGAGTACCCAAAGAGACTGTTCCACGAAATATTCTGTGACTATTGTATTGTTCGAGAGGCAGTGGAACCTGTGGGGTCTTCCCTGGAGTTCTTGTCCCACGTAGTTCGGGTACCAATTCTGAGGAGCTTTTAAGAGACACTTTTTTTCCTTCTTTTGGGACAAAGATACATAAGGAAACCTTTGTCAAGCCATTGACTGAATTCAGAGGTAACAAAACAAGAATAAGACCCACAAACAATAAGGAACACAACCTTTGCAACAAAGTTTGGCAAAATCACAAATGGATGGTTATAGCCCTTAACAAGCAAAACTCAGCAATCTCAGAGACATTGTTGCTATTGTTAGGTACTGTCAAGTTGGGGTCTGACTCAAATGGACCCTCATAGGGTTTCCAATGGCTGGTTTTTTCAGGATTGCTTCAGGAGTGGATTGCCATGTCCTTCTCCCATTCATGAGGTGCTGGGGACTGAACTCAGGTCCTCAGAGAGTGTGCAGTAGCACTGTACTAACTAAGCTAAACTTCAGCCCTCTCTGAGACATGGGAAGATTATATTTCGTGATTTGTCAAAAACATTAAACTCAAGATGTCCATCTGAAAGATAAAATTATATAACATACAAAGAAACAGGCAAGTATGGTTCAGTCATAGGAAAAATGAATTTGGCAGAACCCATTCTTGAGAAAGCCTGGATATTGGAATCATTAGTCAAATATGAATATGCTAAAGGAATCCATAGACAATGGAGTTAAGGAAATGAGGAAAACAATATGTGAACAAAATGAGAATATCAATGAAGAGATAAAAATTATAAAAAGGAGCAATGGGATGTCAGGGTGCCTGAACCCCAACACCATAAGGGACTGGTGAGGTGTGGAGGATGGTGTCAAGGATGGCTTTGGGATGCCTTTAGAAGCACAGCTCTCTTTATTGTACAGCACTTAAAAGTGTTGTAGCTTAAAGTGTTACACAGCTCTTAAGTGCTGCACAGCTCTGGGGGTCACTTATCCAGGATGGTGGTCTCTGATGATCTCCACCCCTGTCTGGTGATGGAGTCACCTCTGCAATGGCAGGCAGTCTTCTCTTTTGATCTGGTGATGGTGGGGCCTGTCTGCAGTGGAGTGGTAGCATCATGCAGAGTGATGAGCAAGCTCTGCTTATATAGTCTCTAGGCGCCCACCCCAAGATGGCCACCAACCAATCAGGAAGTGGCGCGAGGGACTGGGTGCAACCAATTAGGAGTGACATTCAAATATATGGCAAGATAAGAAGTCACTTCCTGGCCAATCACGGGATGTTCTTTAGTGGCCCATCAGGGGACAGGGTGAGGGTCAGGAGTAACCAATCAGGTGGCAGGGGGTCTGAGAGGGCAGGGGCCATCCTGGCTCACTTGTCTCCAAGAAGACCTGGGTGTGGGACAAAGGTCACTGGGAGCCATCTTGCCCTGGAGGATAGATGTCAGTCCTCCAAGTGGGCTAGATAGACCCCTATTCCAGCCATATTTCCTCTCTATTCCCTGAAGATCCCATAATATTCCCTACAGTAGGGAAATTCTGAAGCTGAAAAGTACTATAACTGAAATGAAGACTCACTAGAAAGGTTCAACAGCAGGTTTGAGCAGATCGAAAAAAGAATCAACAACCTTGAGAATATAACATTGGAGTTATCTAATCTGAGGAAAAGAAAGAAAAGTATTGAAAAGAAAATTAACAGAACACATGGGACTTAGGAAACACCATCAAGCATACCAGGATTACAGTATGGGAATTTCAGAAGAAGAGAAAGAGAGATTCAGAAAGAGAATGTTTGAAGAAATAATGGCCCCAAACTTTCCAAATGTGAGGAAAGACCTAAATAGTCACATCCAATCTCAACAAACTCCAAGCAGGATAAACTGAAAGAAATCCATGCTTACACACATCATGGTCAAATTGTTAAAACTCAAAGACCCAGAATCTTGACAGCAGCAAAAGAGAAATGACTTATCACATACAAGGGATCTTCAGTAATTTTATTTTTGGTACTGGGGTTTGAACTCAGGGCCTTATGCTTGCACACTTTGCAAGTGCTGTACCACTGAGCTGCACCCTCAGCCCCTTTTTTAATTTTTGAGACAGGGTCTTGCTAAGTTACACAGACTGCCTCTTGTCTCAAACTTGCGATCCTCCTGCCTCTGCCTCCTGAGTTGCTGGGATTATAGGGGTGCGCCACTGTGCCCAGCAATCATCAGTAAAACTTATAGCTCATTTCTTCTTAAAAACCACTACTTGTTTTTGTATCCTGATATAGGGACCATTGTGGACACTATTCCATGGAGCACTTGTGAAGGATGTGTTGTAAAAGCCTTCTTATGGATTTTTATCATGATACCCTTTCCTGATTAAAAAAACACTCAATAAACTAGGACTAAAAGGAAACTACTTCAATATAATAAAGGCCCATATGAAAAGCCCACAGAAAACATCAGACTCAGTACTGAAAGATTGAAAGCTTTTTGTCTAAGATGAGCAACCAGGCAAGGATGCTTGCTCACACCAATTCTATTGAGCTTAGTACTGGAAAGACTAGGCAGACTAATTAGGCAAGGAAAAAGAAATGAGACATTTAAATTATAAAGGAAGAAGTAAGCCTGGTTACATCACACATACCTATAATCCCAGTACTTGGGAAGCTGAGGCAGGAGGAACATGAGTTCCAGGCCAGCCTGGGTGACATAGTAAAACAAAACAAAACAGAACAAAAGAAAACTAAAAAAAGGCACTTCACTCACATGATGAGAGAAAAGATTTGCATATTACATATCTGAAAATGGCTTAAAATCCAGAATATCTTGTAAACTCCTATGACTCAACAATAACAAAACAACAAAATCCAGAAACAGATGTACAAATAGCCAAAAAGCACATGAGAAAATGTTCAACATCATTAGTCATTAGGGAAACCCAAAATACCAACACTTCACACCCATTACAATAACTGTTACAAGAAAAAGGAAAATAACAACTGTTGATGAGGGCAAAGGAAATAGTGGTGATATTTACACACACAGTGAATTTTTTTTTTTTTGGCAGTACTGGGGGTTGAACCCAGGCCTTCATGCTTGCCTGCTTTGCAAGTGCTAGGGCACAGTGAATATTCTTTTTTTTAATTTAAAATTTATTATAAATTGAAAATGTGTAATTATATATATTTATGGGGTGCAAACTGGTGTTATGGTTTATGAAAAAATATGGAACCCTTCACAAATTTGCATGTCATCCTTGCGCAGGGGCCATGCTAATCTCTGTATTGTTCCAATTTTAGTATATGTGCTGCCAAAGTGACCACGTTGAATATTCTTAATGCAATTGAATTGTACATTTGAAAATAGTTAAAATGGAAATTTTATGTTACATATATTTTACCACAATAATAAAAGATATTTAATAAGCAACCACATCAGTAAGAATGGCCAAGATTAATAAAACAAATAACCACAAATGCTGGCAAGGTTGTGGGGAAAAGGGAACACTCTTACATTGTTGGTGGAGCTGTAAATTGGTCCAACCACTGTAGAAATCAATATGGAGGTATCTTAAAAAACTGAAAACAGATCTACCGTATGACCCCGCTATAACACTATTGGGAATTTACCCAACGTGAGATGGGTCATCATACCACAGAGACACCTGCGCCTCCATGTTCAATGTAGCACTTTTCACAATAGCAAGGATATGGAATCAACCAACATGCCCTTCAACAGAAGAATGGATTAAAAATACTATGGTACATATACACAATGGAATACTATTCAGCAATCAAGAAAAATGAAATAAGGACATTCACAGCAAAATGGATGGAATTAGAGAAAATTATTTTAAGTGAACGAACACAAGCTCAGAAAGAGAAACCCCGCATGTTCTCACTCATATGAGGGACCTGAATCAAAATTATAAGAAGGAAAAATCCTATTCAAAGGTTGGATCAAAATAAAAGGAGGGAAAAAAAGCTAAGAATGGTGTTATTATAAGTGGTCTAGGAAATGCATGCAATAGTTCTGATAAGATAAAAACAAATTTCACTGCAGGAAAAGTTTCTCTTAAACAGAACTGGAACCCAAGGACATATAGAAAAATACTACCAAGTAAATGATAGGGAAGTCTTTGATGGGGAGGGTGGGATGGGGGGGAAGTGTACAAGAGGGTAAGGGGGAACCTATATAAATAATGTACATCAAAATGCATATATGGAAATTTCACAATGAAAAGCACGTCAGAATGAGTCACATTAAGGTGTACATTAAAAATTTCCAATTAAAAAAAAAAAAGCAACAACAAAACTCAGGCCAGCAGAGCTGGGGATGTAGCTTAGTGGTAGAACCCTTGTCAAGCATGTAAGAACCTGGGTTTGAGCTCCTGCACTGCAAACACACAAACCCACAAACAAACAAAGGAAACCTAGAAAAACCCAGGAAGGCTGAGGAGGTTCTGTTTAGTAGAGCTGAAATACAGTTGTCTGCTAAGGAATCCGTCTAAATTCCAGCCAGGTTGTTCCTCCTGCTGCCTGAGAGGTGGGTCAGGAGAGAGACTGAGGCCTGCCCTTGATACAGCTAGAGCTACTGGGAAAGTGGGTGCTGAGGTTTCCCCCTGCTGAGGAACTGCAGGCTCATAGACCTTCTGATTGCAGAGCAGTGACTGCTTGCAAAGGAGTGAGGAGCTCCTGACATGGTACAGGCTCTTGTTCTTGGAGCTGTAGCTCTGGGTTTGCTTCTGTTCCACGTGTGCCATCAAAGAGGCCTCAGTCCATCCAACTGGCAAGCTGACCATGACTGATGAATGAGTAGGTACAGGTGGCTCCTGCAGCCCAGTAGCTGTGCTTCCTGTATTGTGGTCTAGGAACCTGCAGACTTGTCCTCTGCTGGTGTGTCTGCATGCAGCCCTGTATGGGTGGGAGGGGAGTGAGGACATCTGAAGACAGAGTCTGCTTTGGGGTTAGGGAGGGGGTCTGCTGACCTGCCTGGCGCTGTGCCGGCCTTGGCGTTGACACTGGTGGGCACCACTGGACCTGCCGGCTTCTCTCTGAGCAATACTTTCAGAGACTTGCAAGTCAAGGCATTGATCCAGAAATGATGTAGGTGGTTGGTGTTTCCCTTCCCAAGGCAAGGCGTGTTAGAACATAGTACCCCATATCCACTGGGTTTGAAGCATTTCTTCACATATTTTTATATTACAATTATGTACTTACAGAGCAAAATAAATCACTACTGTGTTGTTGGTGTTAACATGCCTTTGTTTGCTTCACTTCAGATGAGATTCTACTGCAGGTGTTCCCCAAAGATACATACGATGCACTGAAAGATGGAGCAAGCACAGCAGGCAGACTAATCACAGGCAGAGACATAAATGAAAGCAAGTATATATGGTTGACACTCAAAGTGTACAGATTTCTACTGGCCTGTGCATTGTATTAGGTGTTCTATGCCACCATTTTGGCATTCTGGAAAACAGCTACTGTTGGGGCAATACTAAAGTGAGACGTAAACGAAAGCATTGTTTAAAATCTTTTCTGTAATTTTCCACCTACTGTAGAGTCTATGGTCTAATACAAGATATCCTTGTGTTTTAGGGGTAATCCTTGAGGTAAAGGGTCAGACAGGTTCTGCTGTTCAAAGGACAGGAACCTGATTTACAAATTGGGCTCACTATCCTGGTAACACGTAGCCTGAGCAGCATAATAACTTTCTACTCAATGCCCTTTCAACTTCCATGGGCCATGAGATGGTTTGAAAGAGCCAATGTGATCGTGGGCACCTCATCCAATGGATAATAAGAACAAAATGACTTGCACCATAGAAATGCACTCATAGAAACGACCCAAATGAAGAACACACTCTTCCCCAAATCAGCTTCACATTGTTAAAAAAAAAAGAGTAGCACTTTGGGAGGTGAGACAGATATTTGATCACAAGTAATAAGGATGGAATTATGTATCAGACATCTGCCAATAGTGATAAAAGCAGCAGGAGAATGAGCCCTGCCTTGGTATTTTGCCTACAGTTGTGCATTTCAGTTCCAGAGGATTGTCTTCCATAGTATCTCCCTGGGCTCCTTAGAAATCAGCAGTCAGATGATGTCTCTGATATGTTACACTGATATGTTACCTTTCAAACACAAATTGCTGCATGCATATTGAGTTCTTTTCTTAGTTTTTTAGAATATCCTCTTAAAATACGTTTGGGCCTAAGAGTTTGTTTGTTTGTTTCTTTGTTATAATACTGGGGGGCTGAACTGGGTCCAATACATACTTTACAAGTGCTCTACCACTGAGAAGTAACCCTCAATCTATTTTTAATTTTTTTTATCTTGAGACAAGGTCTTGCTAAGTTATGCAGGCTGCCTCTGGCCTCACACTTGTGATCCTCCTGCTTCAGCCTCCCTAGTTGCTGGGATTACAGGCATGCACCACCACACCCAACAAGGGCTAAGAGTTTAAAAGCAGTTCCTTTTTAAAATTTTAAATTGAAAGTCTATTGTTTTCACAACAGATAATCCAACACACCAGGAATGCCGATATAATTATTTTGAAAGGTTGGCAGAACTAATTTCTTGCTGCTCCATGTTATTTCCAATTTTATTGTTAAAGGCTTGGACCTATCTAAACATGAACTTTTTACTCTTAGCATTTGAAATTCACAAGGTTAAAAAAAAACATGAATACTAGTCCCATTTTTAGTTACGTAACAGAAACAAGAAATCCACCAGCACTAAAAAGTTTAAAATTTAGATCTTTAGTAGCAGTTTTTAGAATACTCACTCTAGATGTAAAAAGTAATAGTTAAAGCATGCACAAAAATGTGATGGTGAATAAAAAACAACTGACAAATTATTGGTTAATCTTCTGAACACATATAAACAATGAACAGAGCCTAGGTTTTTGTTTATGTCTTTGTTTATTGGTATTCACTTCACTAACTTAAATCCACACATATAAACTGTATAGAAGCAGAGAGTTACAGGTGAACGCAGATTATACATGCAAATTTCTGTTCACAATGGTCACAGGATGCATGTAGCATTTCAACTTTTAAAAATGTAAAAGAAAACATGAGCCCAGTGCTCATGACTCTTCTCTCTCTCTCTCTCTTTCATATTTCATCAAAGGATTCCGTGCTGCCTGGAACTCCCCTGAACCAGAACTTTTTCTTGGCACTATGGGCAAAACACCTGATAATGGTAATGGATAATGGATAAAATGGGAGTGGGGGTCAATATATAATAGTTCTTTTTCCACTTGCTTGAATTTAGAACCAAATGAGAGACTGAGGCAGAGCTTTCCCAGATGAAGTCAAACTCTTGCAGAGAATGCTTGGTGGGATATGGTGGGTGCTTCACCTGAGCCAGGGAGAGAGTGCAATCCCTGGTCAAGTTGATACCATGACATCCTGTGAAAATCTGCTTCTGCAGAATGTGCAGCAGAGTGGAGCAGACCAGAATATCTGTTCTCCGCAGGCAGAGGGATGCCGAGGAGAGGGTGAGAGCTAGCGCAGTAGGGACTCCTCCCTCCCTCCATGTATATCAGTGAGGTCCAGGGGGCGGGGTGGTGGAGCCTGAGCACATTCCTGAGGTGCCACCCAGAGGAATGCGCTGCATCCTCCTGGGGGGTGTGGGAAGGTGCTCTATCCAGCTGGTGACCACAGGCTCGTCTCACCCATTTGCTTATGGTGGAGGCAGATTGGCCCTGAAGATGGCATGAGCAACTACCCCAGGACATTGTCCAAGCTGGCAAATATGTGTTCTTTCCTGGGCCCGTGTGTATGGATGGGTACAGTGGTTCCCTCCTCCAGCTTGGCACCAGCTATGGAGTGGAGGCTGGGAAATGAAAAGATCTTAGATCCCACCAATAATGTCTAAAAATGAAACCCAGGAATATGCACATTTTCCCACATTTCCTGAGTGTCTCTTCTGCAGTCCCTGGCATTTGGAGCCATTGAGTTAGATGCTGTGGGGATTGATTTAGCATAGCCCTTAAAATGACTATTATTAATAGCCCTGAATTTGTTTCTTCTTGTAAATTGCATGATAATCACACATGGAATATAGTTGGGCATCTGGTACCTGGACCTGCTTTGGGAGAGGCGAGAGGATGATGGTATAGTAGGGACCAGATGTGGGCTAGAATGTCTGTTTTTTCCTTGTTGCCAGGGCCTTTGATGTGATATCCAAGAAACGATTGCAAATCCAATGTCATGAAGCTTTTGCTTTGTGTTTTCATCTAAGAATTTGAGACATAATCAGTTTAGATCACTTCATTTTTTTTCTGTGACGTGACCATGTAGTTGTCTCAATACTATTTATTTAAAAACCCATCTTTGAACCAAGTGTGGTGGCACAAACCTACAATTCCAGCACTTGGGAGGCTGAGGTAGGAGAATCACAAGTTCAAGACCAGTGTGGGCTACATAGTGAAATACTATCTCAAAAGTCAACAGCAAGAAAAAGTCCATCTTTGTTCCAGTGATCTGAGATGCCTTCTTTATCATGTACTAATTTCCTACATATAGTGGGGCTACTCTCAGGCTTTCTGTTTGTCTATCTGTTATAATAGTACCACATTGTTTTAATAAGAGGCTGAAATGTTTTAATGTCTTGAAAGACTAGCCTCCTTTTTAGTTTTTGTTTTTTCAGTGGTTTTCTGGACATTTATATGTTTGTTTTTCCATGTGAACTTTAGTATCAACTTAGCCAACTTATTTTAAAAGCCTGTTGGTATTTTTCTTGGTACTGCATTTAATGTCTATGCGATAGTCACTTTGGGAAAACTGATGTTGAGTCATCCCAAGCTAGAAATGTGGATATCTTGCCAATTCTTCAAGTTTGCTTTTGTCTGTTTCTGGGTATGTTATAGTTTTCCCCATATATATTTTTGCACATATCTTGCTAAACTATTCCTGGGTAATTAAATTTTCTGCATTGTTAAGTAAGTGGAGCTTTTTCTATTACTTTATATTCTATCTATTTAATGTTTTGGCATATGAAGGCAACTAATTTTTGTGTATTCATTTCATATTCTAGTACCTTATTCAATTCCAGGTTTGCTATTATATCATTTACAAATAGAGATACTTTTACTTCTTTAAAAATTATTTTGTCTCTCACTCATTTATGTTAATATATTGCATTGCTAATATCTCCAGGACAATCTTGAGTAATAGTACAGACATAGTTATACCTTGTCTTGTGCCTCTTACAGAGGAAATGTCTCTAGTGTTTCCTGGTTAAGACAGTTGTAATGAGATAAATATGAGAAAGAGATTATCCATCTGTCTATGTATCCATCCATTCATCTGCTCCTTCATCTATCCATCCATCCATTCACACACATATATAAATATATATGTATATATATGTGTGTATATGTCTCTCTCTCTCTCTCTCTCTCGCTCTCTCTCTCTCTCTCTCTCTATATATATATATATATATATGCATTCATATTGACTGTATCTTTCAGTTTCTATTTGCTCAAATATTTTTGAAATCAGGACTGGGTATTGAATTTTGTCAAAGGTCCTTTCAGTATCTGTGGAACTAATCATATCATTTTTTCCTAAAATCTGTTATTATTGTGTATGGGCTTCCTAATGTTGAACCAACCTTGCATTCCTGGAGTAATCTTGCTTGGTCACAGTGATATTTGGTGATCCAAGTCACTGGTTAGGAGTCATAGGTCTGGGCCCAGCTTCTATCTGCTTCATTATATTTGTGCCATCACTCTTACTGGCAGTGGATTTGGTGATAGGGCTCCCTTAGCAACCAAGGAGGCAGTAGGCTTCTGGTCCCTTATGTGAATATATAGACTGAGCTATGATTTGTAACTTAATTGTTGATAACTGTTACAAGTGTTTCTTTATTTGCACACCTTTTTCATTTTTATTGTGGGAAGATATATATAACAAAAATTTTTCATCTTAACAATTTTAAGTGTATGTTATTGTTATTGTTAGGTGCCGTCGAGTTGGTATCTGACTCATAGCGACCGTCATAGGGTTTTCAATGGCTGACTGTTTCGGGATTGCCTTGGGAGTGGGTTTCCAGGTCCTTTTCCCATTTTTGTGGTGCTGGGAATCGAACTCGGGACCTCAGAGACTGCAGCACAGCGCTCTACTGACTGAGCTAAATCCCAGCCCTTTAAGTGTATAGTTCAGTGTTATTAAATTTATAATTTTGTGCAAATGTCCTTACCATCCTTCTCCATAGTTATTTTCATCTTATAGAACTGAAATGCTATACCCATTAAATAGTAACTCCGCATTCTCTCATCCCTCCATGCTCTGGATAACCATGCTTCTATAATGTCTTTGTTATTTTGACTACTCTAAGTATCTCATACAAGTGGAGGCATATAGTATTTGTCTTTTTGTGGTGTGCTTATTTCACTTAGTATAATGTCCTTGATGTTCATCTATGTTGTAACATGTATCAGAATTTACTTACTTTTTTTTTAAAGACTGAATAACATTCCATTTTATGTATATAGCATGTTTTGTTTATCCATTACTTCATTGCTAGTCACTTCAGGTCCTTCCACATTTTAGCTATTGTGAATAATGCTAGTAAGAATGTGGGTGTGTAAATATTGCTTTCAATTCATATATATATATATATATACACACACACATACATATATATATACACACACATGTTCATACATACATACATTCATACACAGAATTGCCAGATCTTATAGTGATTCTACTTCTTTTAGTTTTTTGAGTAACTGCTACACTACCTAATTTATTGGCATGTTTTATATTTACATCAACATTGCAGAAGTTTTTAATTTCTCCACACCTTTCCAACACTTGTTATGTTTTGTTTTTGTTTTTAAATAGTTACTACTATTTAAATCCTAATGATCTAAAGACCTCCCATGAAGCCCCACCTCTTAAAGATTCCAACATCTTCTACTAGCACCCTGGGGACCAAAGCCTTTAACACATGGATCTTTGGGAGACTTTCAAGATTCAAACTATAGCAACATGTTATCTTTTGTAGATCATATTTCAGAAGAGGAGCAGGATAAGAAGTCCTCTCTATTTAACAGGGATGTAAATGAACAATTAACTACTGTATCTCCAGAAGCAGTTAATACAGGTAATAATCCTCCTAGCATGAACTAAGTAAGATACTTAAATACAGAAGATGCCAGAATGGTCCTTTGCCTTTCATGGTATTTTAACTGAATAGACATCAGCATACTTGTAATTCACTTGCAAAAACATGTGGTCTGCAGTTAAGATTCTATATTAACTGAGATCCAGGAATTTGACCATCCTTTCATAAAAATGCTACTTTTATGTTGTTTCTACACAGTCAGGATCGTTGTGAACATGAGTTTCATCTACCAAGTTCCTGCCACTGCTGGCCACTGTCTAACAAGCTTGTTGTCATTGTTGTTGTTGTTGTTGGGTGCCATTGAGTCGGTATCCGACTCATGGCAACCCTCATAGGGTTTTCAATGGTTGACTGTTTCAGGATTGCCTTGGGAATGGATTGCCACATCCTTCTCCCATTTTTGCGGTTCTGGGAATCGAACTCGGGACTTCAGAGACTGCAGCGCAGCAACTCTACCAACTGAGCTAAATCCCAGCCCTTGTTGTCATTAGGTGCCATTAAATCAGGTCTGACTGCTAACAATCCTATGTACAACAGAATGAAACACTCCCCGACTCTGTGCCATGACCAGCACTATGCCAGTGCTTCTCTGGTATTCACAGGGTTTTCAAAGGGGGATTGTTTTAGGAGTGGATTACCAGGTCCATCTCCCTATCCTGCAGCACCTGGTATTCCCAGGCAGTCTTCTATCCAAGAACTAACCAGGCAGACTCTGCTTAGCTTCTGAGATCAGGCAGGATCAGATGCCAAGGTGCTACAACTGCAGACTGTCTAACAAGCAGGAGAGATTAAATGCTAGATGTTAATCTAGTCCCTTATATGCCCAGCATCTTCTTTGTTAGGTTACTTGTGCTCAAGCCTATTCAGCATGGGTAGAAACTGGCCCATGCTAGTACCAAAGCCTGGTACTGTCCCCAACATGGCCACTCTCTGTCAAAATGATACCTGGTTGTCACTTCCTAACTTTTAGAAAGCAAATGCTGAATTATTTCAATAGAACTCTTAGAGACACTTGCCTGTTGCCTCTTGACATAACAAAGAAGAAAGTTTGGAACATGCCCAGCTTTCTTCCCATAACCCAAGACGGCCGTTGGCCAGCTCAACTCTTCATCTTTCCACATTAAGCTAGCTGATTCTTGTCATTGTATCTCTATGCCCCATTTTCCCAATTTCTTCTTCTTTGTCCACATTACAAAAGGGGTGTTAGAAGCTCCAGGAGCCCCAGTGTCAGCTGAGGTCTTCTTTCTTTGACAGCTAGCTAAGATTGCCTATACTTCTAAGTCCATTCATGGTGGCATCCCAAAACTGTCCTCAAGATTTCAAGTCCCAAGACTTCTGTAAGACCATAAGAGCTTAGAATAACCTCTCCCTTATGTTTGACTCAGATTGATGCAGTTACAACCCCCCAAACTTACTGTGTTAGTCAGTTTTCCACCACTGTGACAAATACCTGGGAGAAACCATTTGAAAAAGGAAGGTTTAATTTTGACCCACGGTTTCAGAGGTTTCAGTCCATAGTCAGCCAGCTCCCTTGTTTCTGGGCCTTGGGGAGGCAGAACATGGTGGTGGCTGAAGCTAGAGGAGCGAAGGGGCTCAGCTTATAGCACCAGGAAGCAGAGAAGAGGAGAACTCCTGTGCTTGGGATGGCTGCCTTCCTCCTTCCACTTTTATTCCATTTGGCCCTCAGCCTATTGGACAGTGCCGCCCATCTTCAGGGTGGGTCTCTCCACCTCACTTGCTGTCCCACATGTTAGTCCTCTCTGGAAGTGCCCGCCCAGAGCTGCACACAGGTGTGCTTTACTAATCTCTTAGGGATCTCCCAATCCAAGCAAGTGAGCAACCAAGACCAATCATCAAGCCTATACCCACAATGCCCGCAGCCGTAGCCCTGTGGCATCCAATTCCATCAGATCTCAGAAGCTAAGCAGGGTCAGGCCTAGTTAGTACTTGGATGGGAGACCACCTGGGAACACCAGGTGCTGTAGGCTTGAGAGATGGACCCAGCAACCCATTCCCAAAATTCAATCCGCCATTGAAAACCCTATGAACAGCAGAGAAGCACTGTTGTTTCACCTGTTGTATACAGTGGCTATGAGCCAGATACCGACTCAGTGGCACCTAACAACAACAACATACCCACAGGCAGATTGCATTTGCAGTAGAATTTCCTGACTTTGGTGGGGCAGGGAGGAGAGGGTAGCAGAGAGGAGGTTGGAATGTCCATCCCTCACTTCCACCCCTCTCTCGGGCTCCAGGCTATGGCACTAAGCTTTAGACTGAATATTGGCCTCCACTGTTCCTTTTTCTTTTTTCTTTTCTTTTCTTTTTTTTTTTTTTTGTGGTGCTGGGGATTGAACCCAGAGCCTCATGCATGCTAGGCAAGTGCTCTACCACTGAGCCACTCCCCTAAGCCCCCACCTCCATTTTTCTCAAAAACCTTTGCAGCAGAACTTTTCCCCTCCCGCTGTGCCCCTGGTTTCTTCACCTCAGGGGAATTCTCCTGTGTACTCCTTTCTTTGTTAGGTGCCATGGAGTCAGATTTGACTCATAGCAACCCTGAGTACAGAAGAATGAAGCATTATCCAGCACTGTGCCATGCACACAGTCTTTTTATGTTTGAGCCTGTTGTTGCAGCCACTATGTTTCTTCTCATTTTGAGTCATAACACAGCAGAAGGAAGTCTCAGGGGGTTTACTCCATTCTCATCACTAAGGTCAACTTTACTTTGAGGAAGCCGCTCTTCCCCAGTTGTTTCTTGAATGCCTTCCAGCCTGTGAGGCTCATTTTCTGGCACTGTATTTGATAGTGCTTCTCTGCTATTCATAGGGTTTTCAATGGCTAATTATTTGGGCAGTGGGCTGATGGGTCCTTCTCCCTAGTCTGTCTTAGCCTGGAAGCTCTGTTGAAACTTGTCCACAATAGATGGCCCTGCTGGTATTTGAGATGTGTAGCTTTCAGCATCACAGCAACACACAAGTGCTCACAGCCCCACACACTGGCATACACCTGAGGGTCTGTTCTCCTGGCCTCCTACGAACTGCAGTTTGTTGGGTCTCCTTTTGGCTGCGTTGTAACATGCCCGTCCCTACCCTCAGCATCTCATCTTACCACTGGACAGCTCATAACTATTTCCCTAAACAAAGGCAGTTCTTTCCCAGACAAGACTTCTGCAACCAAGTGGCTAACACACTGATGTGTTCCTTTCCCCTGATTCTAAGCGGAACCACTTGGTTGTCCTTTTCTTTGGTCCTGGTTATGGGTCACCCAGCAGGGATATGCATGGAGCCGCCTCTATGTCTACTTTGTCCTGTGTCTTCTCCTTTAGATGTTCACTTTAGGAATCTGCACTGTGGGCAGATGCTGCATTTCCTGCGGAAAAACATCATTGCTGCTGCTGTCGCGGCGGCAGCAATCGTTGCGGCCACGGTGCTGTTGGTGCTCCTGTTGGCCACATACATCAGGAGGAAACAGCCATTGTGAGTAGCACCTGGGTTTTTGAGCCAAAGTTGCCCCCAGAACTTCCTGTGGGTCCCAGATTTAGGAAGAGAAAAGGGATCTCTAAGCCTGATTGTACTTCAATATCAACCGCATGCTCCCTAAGAGACCTGAGACGTGGGCGATTGGTTTTAGGCCTTGCCACTGACTGTGATGTACATCCAGGCTTTGAGATCCCTGGCTTGGGTTGTGCTTGTCTCTCAAGGCCACTGCAGATTAGACCTAGTCCATATTGAAGGCTGCTGAAAGAGAAGAAGGCAGAGCCAAAGTGAAGCTGTAAGAGGCTAGAGAGGGAGGAGGCTGTGGAGGAGACATCAGAGCAGGGCTGAAATTCAGTTCATTCCCATTGGTTCCACAGCACTGATTGTTAGAACATGGAAGCATGGCTCTGCTGGTTGCTAAATGGCTGCTTCTCAGAACCTTCTTTGCACTTCCCTGTGAGCCTGTAGATAAAGGGTTGATGTCTGGCAGAGCAGGGCCCTTGAGAGGCAAGCCTCCAGCTGTAGCCACTTTCTGCCAGTAGTTAAGTGTTCTGCTTATCCTTCTAGAGACAGGGCTCAGACAGACACACAGACCTCGAGCAGGCATAGGAAACAGTTGACAAGATCATGCATATGCATAACTGATTTCAAAATTATGAGCCTCATTTCACCTTCTTGGAGACACTTTCCTGATCACCAGTCGGCCTAACACAGCTGGGTGTTCAGCTTGTCCCCAGAGAAATAGGATGGAGGTGTGTGATGAGGGATGAAATGTCCATCCCTCACTTCCACCCCTCCCCCTGGCTCAAGGCTATGGCACTTTAATTTCCCCACAAGTGTTGCATTGCTTTCCCTAAATGCCAAGGCCCTTTCAACTGGTAACCCATTCAGGTCAGCCACAACTACTCACATCCAGCCTTTTCTTCCGAGACAGGAATGAGGCCTCTGTAGCAAAGGGGGAGATTCCACTGTGGTATGAGTTAGAGACAGAGGATTTAAGAGTGCCTGAAAATAAGGTTCATCTACTTAACAACTCTGACCAGGCCTCATCCATTGGAATCGCCATTTTTCCTCCATGCCCCTTGAGATACCAAACGAAGTGGTCAGGATGGTGGTTCCCTCCTAAAGACATGCATCAAAGCTGTGGATGGTCTGCATGAGTTATGTGAAAGTGGGGAGGGAGGAATTTTCCAGAGGCATGGTGCTGCCCAGGGGCAAAAGGAATTTCTTACGAGACAAACCTTCCTGATGGGAAACAGACTCCTGACCCCTTAGAACCATTGGCCTCTGTCCCTGTCTAAAAGACAGACAGTGGGAATTCCTAAGTATTTAGTGACAGGTGTGATTTTTGTTGTTTTATTTTAGATATGCTCCAGCAAACATGACATACAATATTTTTATAATGAGTGGAAAGAGTTGGTGGCAAAAGTCACAGGAAAAGACTCTCAGAAAATTTACAGGCAAACAGAAACAGCTGAAGTTCGCTTCCTGTGTCTAAGCTGGGTAGAGAGACCAGCCAAGCCAGGACTCAAAGCTGTGATGTGAGGACATTCTCAATCCAGACACCATGGAGAGACAATTGGATTTGTGGCTGTGAAGTATATTCTACAAAAAGGTTTCCCTTCCCTTTCCCTCCCAATCTTGAGTGGACAAAGAAAGAGTGCTTCAGTACTGGATGATAGAGCACTAATGACCAGTGCAGAAGACTTAGCACTTGTTCCCAAAGACAAACCCGACCAATGACAGATTTATACATTTAATAAAGCATTGACTCATTTATTCAGTCATTCATTGCGTGGATATTAGTGGAGCACGAGATCTGTGGGCAATATCAAAATACAATGAGAGAACCAACAAGAGTCCAGTGTAGGGATGGAGGGAGAATGTGACCAAACCAAATCTCTTTTATCCTTTCAGATAGGGATACATGGAGCATTACACAAAGAAACTGATGAGAACGGTGTGAGTTTGCGGGGGAGGATATTTCCTGGTTGAGTGATCCTGGTGGTGTTAACAGGAAAAGGAAATGAGGGAACTGAGAACATAGTGAAGAAGGGTTATTTATAAAGGTGTGAGCAGAGTTAAGAGAAACCAACAAAGAATGGTGAGGCCTCCTGGAGAAAGCAAGAGTGGGAAGCTGTTACCGTTAGGGGCAGGAACAGTGACCTGGACCAAAGGGAGCTGGGGATTAGCACAGGAGTAGATCACTGGAAGAAAAAGAGAGAGGGTGATGAAGGGAGAGGGAGAGAAAGAGAAGAAAGGAAGGAAGGAAGAAAGAAGAAAAGAGAAGAAACCCTCTAGGAAAGCAAGAGAGCCCCTGACAGGCTGTGCTCTTTGGGGGAGGACTATGTGCAAGTAGTAATAACTCAACAGGAGAAAATTAGGGTAATAAACACCTGAACTCATGCTCCTTCCATTCTTTAATCTCCTATAAGTGGCTTCAGTTGACCAAAGCCGACAGACACCCAGAAGGTAAGAAAGTCATTGGTGTAATTCATCAGCCTCGCAGAGCACAGAGCAGGTAGAGAAGACAGAGTAGGTTGGGAGAAGAGTAAACAGAAAATATCCAGCACAGTGCATCATTTTGGACCATCAGCTCCATTTCTGTCCTTTTTATGAATGAAAATTCCAAATCCTCCACCCCCAAACACAGATGACACAAAAAGTCCCTACATGCCACTGATGGGTAATGTCAGCTCAGTCTTACTCCACCTGAAGCTTCAGCTTCCACCTGAAGCTCAAAATGTTCTCCAGTACATTGCTTTTCAAATAAGGAGCTGGCAGGACAAAGGGCCAAGTCAGCACAAGACACAGCTGCTCCAGACCCTGCTTCAGGAGCTGCTCCTGAGGCTTAGGTAAGAATCATGGCCTCTGCCTTCCTCTGCCCAGCCCATGTTCCTGTCTTCCAGAATTTTGGCCACATGGGCTTTGTTTCCTGGGGGAATGTTCTAGCCATCCATGCCTATAGATGCTTAGTGGATCTGTCTTTTGGGGTTGCTGCAGTTTTCCATTTCCTTGGATATGGGACTCCTAACTGTCCCCCTGGTGAATGTGTAGGGTCTAGATGTGTCCTCCTGCCTGTTCATAGAACATCCACCCAGCTTCCCCTTGGTAACCAGGATCAGTCACTCCAACCAATACCATCGCCCCTCGCCCTGCCCAATGTTTCAGTGGGATGAAGAGCTCAAAACGGCTAGGCACAGTTTCACCTTGTGATTTAATGGAACCAAGACTTTGTGGCGCTCCTGTGGCCTAAACACCTTCCACGAGGCCTCACCTCGGAAAGGTTCCAGTGCTTTGACTCTGCCATGCTGGAGACTGAGCTTCCAACCCATGAGCCTTTGAGGGGCGTGCAAACCATATCCAAACCACAGCAGTAACCTTGGTAGTGATGGTCACCAGATGATGGCTGGGGAAAGGACTTGTGTGGCTGATCCCCATCTCTACCCCATGGCTTCCTGTAGCCATCCCTTGGGTTAAGCATTTATGTGGGACACAAAAAGTCTCGCACATTACATCCTCTGAGAAGTGTATTTATGTTTTCTCCCCAGACCTCCTTGACTCTAACTTTCCAGTTCTGTTCTTTGCTAGTCCCCACTGCTAGCCAGCTAAATAGCCCCTGTCCAAAAATTAGCGAAGAACAGTGGTTTGCAATTTGGGGCAACTGGCAATGTCTGGAGCCATTTTCGGTTGTCACACTGGCGGGGAGGTGCTATGTCCCTGTGTCTAGTGGGAGGAGGCCAAGGATGCTGTTAAGCAATTGGCAATGCATTGGGGTATCTCTGCCTCTCCCCTCAGCAAGGACTTATCCATCTCAAAGTGTGGGCAGTGCAGAGGTTGAGACCCTGGTGTGGGTCTGTTACCTGCTTAGCCCCATGAGGATGTCCCTTCATCACTGTTGGTCAAGGCTCTCCTGAGCGAGGCAAAGATGTAACTGCAGGGCACTTCTGCTTGGGGCCTGCATGTCTTGTCAGCTCATTTGTAACCTGGCCTGTACCTTTTTCTCCTCTGCCCACTCATGAAAAGGAATTCTCTGTGGAGCCATGGCACGGATGGAGGACAGTGGTGTGGAACATCAGGAGCCTGCCCTATGGGAGTCGCAGCCCCCTGGTTATGTTGGAGAGCTTGGGCTTCAGGGCTTCTCAGCTTGATCTTATATTCAGTCAGGTGTTGCCTTACACATGGATGCAGTGTGAGGAATGCAGAGTTAGGTAACTTCCTTGTATGAACGTCACAGAGTATGTGTCCATGAACTGACGTGCCTTCCGCAATATAACCTTAGGGGCCGCTATCATATCTTACAGTCCACTGTCTGGAGGAAGCATGCAATTATACATTGTTGCTAGTTTTTGTGGACTGCCATATGATTTAGTGGATCAAACGACACCTGATTGGGTGGTTTGGGCAGTTTGAGTGGCCTGGTTACTTGGTGTCCCATGGTTTGATCTGATGTTCAGTCTCTATTAGGATTCAATCCCAAGCCAGGAGCTGCTTTTCAATGCCACAGTGATGTCTGCAGAGGGTAGCCTGGCTTCCCCTAGCCTCTAGGATCCATGCAGCAGCTCTGTGACTGGGGCTTGCTAGAGTGTCCATATGCCTTCTCTGTTCCCTAGATGCTTCTAGTATTATTGGGTCTGCTGGATCACACACTAACCCCTGGGATGGGACCTGTGGACAAAAGGCACCGCCAGAGGAGATGGTGAACTGGGGGCCTGAGGGTGGGAGTGGCCCAAAGGCAACAGGCTTCCTTTGATACCTGGATCTTGAGGGCATGTAGGACTGGGCTGGGCCCAGGCGACTTCCTGGGGCAGTGTGTTTAGGGAACCAAGAGGCTGGGGCAGTGGGGGGGGGGCAGACCCTGGCTGGTGATGGTCCCTGGTGGTGTGGTCAGCAAGTCTGCAGCACCCTGGGGCAGTCGGCTGGCCTGTGGGTAATTCCTTATGCATGTGTGGGGCTTTGGGAGCCCAGAGACATCTCAGGAAAGGCAGAGGAAGTGTGGTCAGGAGGCTCAGAGGTCTTCTAGCCAGGCCCAGGATGGCTTCTGGGCCAGTCCATGTGGGGAGCAAAGACAAGGCAGCTCTAGAAGGCTCTGTACGGTCCTTTGCCAGGCAGGAAAGCCCATCCCTAGAAAACCTGTTCCCACCAATTCTGGCCATTGAGCTCAAAGTTGTCCTGCTGGTGGACTTGGATTTTGGTCTGCCACAGCCACATGGATCCTGATGCTTTGGACAGTGGGTGGCCCTGCCCAGGACCCAACTCTGGGGCTTGGAGACCAGAGAGTCCCAATGCAGACTCCAGTGTTGGTCTCAAGTGCCCTCTGGCCACTTAAGCCATCTGTGCACCCCACACACCCCTGCCTTGTTCAGTCCCCTTCTGGTCTGTCTCCATCCCTCAGCCCAGACAGGGGACCTGCAGACAGTTCTGCAGACGGAGGGGAAGGGAGGTGAGGAGTGAGGGCAGCAAGGGTCAGGAAGGGGCAGAATAAGGAGGGAGAGGGGAAGGGGAGAAAGAGTAAAGTAGGGCACAGGGCAGGGGAGGAGAACTGGATGAGGAATGGGTGACCTCAGGGGAGGGTGGGGCAGGGAAGTGCCCACTCTCTGGCTGGCGCCACCAGCAGCTGTCAATCAAGCACTGGTCCCTACTCAAGCAATCTTTTATGGGGCACCTCCCAAGCCAGGAACAATGCCAGAGGGCAGGGGGCAAATACATCCTGCCAGAGCTCTCTGCTGGGATGACTTGCATGGGCCTGCCCTTGGCCTCTGTGGTCTGCCCCTTCCCTGGGAGGTGAGCGGGACCTTCCCCTTTCACAGCCCTGAATGAAAGCTGGAAGCAGAAAGAACATTCCATGAGAGCTGGTCCAGTTCATGCCAGGTGGCAGCTGCCACACAGTCTCTGGGGTCTGGCCAGAGAGGCTGTTCCAAGAGAGGACAGGTGCAAAGGTGCCCCCCTGCCTCAATTCTTTTCTCTGTCATGGCCCCTGGCGAGCTAGGCCTGCTGCACTCTGACGCCTGTCATGTTTTGGCCTGACCCCACCCTCACCTTGGTCATCTTAGACACAATAACTTCCCCCTTAACAGGGCTGTTGGGTGGTTCTTCCAGCAGCAAACATTTATTGAGCACTTATTGCGTACCAGGCACTGGGCTGCACCCAGGGCTGAGGGCACTGTAGAAAGCAGGTGCTGGAGTGGCCCAGAGTTTGGAATAAGATGTGGCTGACAAGGGCTGTGCATACAACAGGCATGCCATAAATACTACATTCTCCTGTGAGCTCTTAACAGATTGCATGTGCACCCTCACCCCATTCTCACCACAGCTGGTCAGGTCACCAGCCCTGAGAGGCACCCCACCCTCCTGTAGGCCTCTTACCCCTACCCAGGGCTTCCATTTGAGGGCCAGCTGCCTTTGACCTCTGTTGAGAGTTCCACCCGTGCTGGTGGGTCTGTGGGACACTGCCTGGACCTTTTTCATTTCCTCTTTCTCCATCAAAGGGGGGGCTCCTCTGCCTTGTCAGTTTGCCCTCCACTGGGTGGGTGGCCCAGCCCCCTCCCTGTCCCTAGCTTGGAGAGGGCAGCAACCAGACTGCAGTGGGGATTTTAGCGTTAAACCCTATAGAGGCTCTGTGCTTCTTTTGAGCATGCTCTGCCACTTACTAGCTGTGAAATCTCAAGCCTCAGTTTCCTCTTGGCCTCAGTTTCTTTTTCTATAAAATGGGGCCAGCCTAATTGGTGGAACCCCCACTCAGTAGTACTCAATAGAAAGGGAGAAATGACTTTCATCTGTTACTGTTATTCTGCAACATGTCAGCTCTTTGTTTGTCCAGCCTCTTCTTCCCTCCCTTCAGCTGCTCCTTCCCGACCTGCCCCTAAACCACTTCCGAATCCATCCACTGGCTTCAGAGATTGGTTTAGGGGTGGACATGTGATCCACTCAGCCAGCGAGCTGTGTTGGGGATTTTGCTGGGAATGCTGAAAGATTCTTGCTCCTTGCATGGGACTTGAAACTGAGTCACTCTCTTGGAGCACAGGGAGGAAACTTGGCTGTGAAAGAAGCTAACAGGTGGAGGAGAAAAGAAGCCTGGGGTTATCATTTGAGCCCAGGGTGGGCTGTTCCTGAAGCTCCTACCTGGAATTTTCATCCATTCATGCAATATGTCCACCACACGTCTGTCAGCTTGTGCTGTGTGGGCTTGTGTGTTGCTGTGATGCTGAAAGTTTTGCCACCAGTATTTTAGATACCAGCAGGGCCACCCATGGTGGACAGGTTTCAGCTGAGCTTCCAGACTAAGACAGACTAGGGAGAAGGACTGGCATCCCACTACTGAAACAATTAGCCATTGAAAACTCTATGAATAGCAGAGAAGCACTGTCAGATATAATGAGGAAAATGAGCCCCCCAGGCTGGAAGGCTTTCAAGAAACAACTGGTGAAGAGTTGCCTCCTCAAAGTAGAGCAGACCTTAATGATGGGAATGGTGTAAAGCCCTAGTGATCTCCTTTTGCTGGTGTGACACGCCTCAAAATGAGAAGAAACACAGTGGCTGCAACAACGGGCTCAAACATAAAATGATTATGTGCATGACAGTGTTGAGTAATGTTCCATTCTGTTATACACAGGGTTGGTATCAGTCAGATCCAACTTGATGGCAACTAACAACATGCAATATTTATTGACTGCTATTATGTGCCAGGGGGCCTGGGATTTAGCTCAGGTGGTAGAGGTAGAGCACTACTCTGCAGTCTTTGAGGTCCTGGGTTTGATTCACAGCACCGCAAAAATGGGAAAAGGATATGGCAATCTACTCCCAAGGCAATCCTGAAACAATCAGCCATTGAAAACCCTATGAGTCAGAGAGGACTAGAAGGCACATAACAACAACAGCAACGTTATGTGCTAGGTGCTGCTCCAGTTGCTAGACCCAGAGCTAGGAACAGGACAGCCCCCACCTCACTAGACACCACAGTTCTGCTCCAGGCCTTCTCACTTGCTGTTCCACCTGCCTGGACTACTCTTCCTCATACCCCTCTTGGCTCTCTCCTTCAAGTCTTGGCTCATGGGTTATCACCTCCACAAGTCCTGCACTGATGCCTCTGCTCCAAATACACACCCACAGACCTCTCCTTCCATTTCCCGATTAATTTTCCTCCTTAGCACTTGCAACCACCTGCCAAATTTATGGAGTACTTAATCATTTTGCAAATTCTCTGTCTCTTTACTAGAATGTCATTGTTATGGGGAAGGGATTTTCATGTGTGGCCTTCACAGCTGGCTCCTAGTACCTAGAAGAAGGCTGGGTATAGAGTAGGTGCTTAGTGTTAAATACGGAGCCTTGAAAGGTCTCTTTGAGGAGGTGACAATGCCAGGGTGGCTTGAAGGTTGAAGAAGAAACCAGCTATTTGAGAAGCCCCCCTCTCCCCTGGCCAGGAACATCCAGCATATGGCTAATTTTTTATTTAGGGGGAGGATGATGGCCACCTTCAACCTTCAGAGCCTCCTGAGTTGGGCTTGGTAGTGTGCACTACTCCAGAGCGGCCCCTGAGAGGCGCAAGGGAGCTCTGCCGCTGCATTTGGTGGTGTAGTTACTAAGCACACTGCAGAAATTGGGCAGATCAAATATATCATGATGATGACGGCAGTAATGGGTCACCATTTGTTTTCAGGGCTGTTTTAATTTTCACAACAGCTCTACAAGATAGATACCATAATCATCTTCATTTCCCAAATGAGAAAACAAGCCACAGAGAGGCCAAGTAACTTACTCAAGGTCCCTCAGCAATAAGTGAAAGAACTAGAAAAGAACAAGGAGTTAAAAGGGATGATAGTCTGGCCATCCAGAGGGAAGATAGTTGGGCTTCCTAGTGTCAGGGGATGTTATCCAGGAGGATCCCTAGGTGGAGGGGGCTGTCATCCTTTTGGGGATAATTGAGCTGAGGTGATACCCTTCTCTGGAAGGCTGGAGACCCCCACCCCCAGTCCATCTGCAAGATGTTTCCCAGCAGTGACCTGATGTCCCCTTAACCAGGAGCCAAACCTGGCCTGCTTAAGTTCAGATGACCTGGACACACAGCCCTGTCCTCTGGCCCGGGACACAAGTATGGGCACCAGGATGCTTCCTGGAGGAAGCCACTTTGAATTGGAGACCTGAGAGAGGAAGAGCAGCCAAGCAGTTAAAGAGAGGTCAGGCGGGGATGCAGTGGCCTGGGCAAAGACCTGGAGGCGCCGGGATGAGCAGTCAGTTTCTTCTGAGGCTCTCTGTATATCTGCAGTACGGTGCCAGAACCCAACAGGAGCAAATGCAGGGCAACTTTCCCAGCCCAGTTTCCATCCGTTGGCCCTTTCCTCCCACCTCCCTCCCCTACAGTGGAGCCGAGCAGAGGATCTTATCTGCAGGCCGATCTCAATAAGCCAGCACACTCTGTGGCTTTGCAGTTTTCAGTTTGGGGATTCGCCCCAGGGACAGGAAGCGGGGTCGAGGGCTGCTGCACCAGTGGTCACAGAAGTTGGGAGTCCTCTTAGGAGACCCCAAGGACTGGGAGCCCCTGCACACCCAGAGGCACTGCTGCCCCTTGGTGCCTGCATGAAGCCTGTTCAGCTCCCAGCCTCCTGCGAGGCCATTCTCCCAGGTCCATCAGTGCATGGGCCATGGGGACCATCCTGTCTGCCCTTGCAGCATGTGTTATTTGCCCCTCTGGTCTTCACTGGCTTTGTCTGGAAAATGGACTGAATGAGTTTACTGATTGTAAAATGCTTGCAACATTGTCTGACACAGAAGAAATGCTACCTTGTTACTGTAGTTTATGTGATTCTGGCTGCTGCGATTTCTTCTCTTTTCCAACTGCTGGGCATTCTTCTTTCTTTACTCCAAGAAGAGGACCCAGCCTGCATCCCAAAAGACGTTCTGCACCCTGAGTTTCATGAGGTCTCTGGGGAAGGAGAAGTCTTCTGAAAAAAAAAAGTTGGGGGTCTATGCAGAGGAGAAAAGTCCTCACCTGGAGCTCCCTCCTCAGTGGGGGTGGAACCAAGGCAGCTAGATCACTGCTGAGACCCAGGAGGAGGTCCCTGAGAAAGGACGCCTGGGTGGGGTGTGGGGAAGCCGTCAGGCAGTTGGGGAGCTCAGCTCCCTTCCTGCTTGGAGAGAGGTTCTGGGGGTCTCAACAGTGGCGTAGGGTGTCCCTGAGGTCTCACGGGGGGGGGGGGTGGCAGGCTGCCAAAAACCTCCAGAGCCTCCAATGGGCAAGGAGGTGGTAGGGGACAGAGGCCCGGGAGGCCTTGAGACCCTGGAGCGGGCACTGTAGACCCTACTAAGGGTGTGGAGATGAGGTGCGGCCTGCCCCCCTGTGGGCAAGTGTGAGGGAAAGGAGGAGAGGAGAATGGGGTTGTGGCCACAGTGGGAGCTGATAATCAGCCAGGTTGGGCCGCCCAGGTGGGGCTGGGCTGGATTGTGTGGGTGCTGGGGAGACCCCCTGTCTCCGTGGCCTGATTTTATGGCTGACCCCTTCCCAGAACCAGTCCCTGACATCTGGGCTGTGGTGGAGCATCCCACTCTCAGTCTCCCCATGGATTCAGCTGCCCCACCCCCAGCTGGGAGGCATTGGAGGGCAGGGTCAGGCCTTCAGCGCTCTACCCAGGCCTGGCACCAGTGAGATCTTTGAACCTTTAGGGTTCAGCCTGACAGTGGATTTGTCTTCCCTCTACCTTACCCCACCTGTGGAGTCAGTAAATCACTCCTGAAGGGTTCAGCCAGGGGCAGCTCTGTACATGCCCCCTTGGGAGGGAAAAGTGGGCCCACTGGAAACCAGAGGGCCCCACTGGCCCAGGTCCCCTCCTCTTTCTCCCTCGGGTTGTGGGTCTGTTGATATCATCCTTGCCATGGCCCTGCCTGCAGCAACCTCCTCTCTTTTGTGGGTCTCCCCACTCCACATGGCTGCAGCAGACACTGCGTGACCCAGGAAACGCCCTCTGCCCTCCCCGGAGCACGTGGGCTACGATTTTCCTTGAACACAGCACTTTGTGACCTTGACGTCAACTTCAAAGGCAGCAGTCTTTCCTGTCTGCGCATCAAGGAAATAGGTTGAGCTGCAGAGAAACCTGCTGGCAAGAGCCCAGGGACAGCAGGCCTTCAGGCCAGGCCTTGCCCTGCTCAGGCCTCAGTGCTGACACCGGGGCATCCAGGTGAGTAGCCATCCTCCGGCCCCTGGCCTATGGCCTGTCACCACGGCCACCCAGGGGGCTTTGGAGCACCAGGCAGAGGATGAATCCTCCCTAAGCGTGAACCTGGGCAGGGTGTGACTTCCGTGTACTTGCTGTGTGGTGAGGAGGATGGGGAGCCCACAGGGGCCCACAGATCAGAGCTGGGGCTTTAGAGAAGCCCAAGTTCACTTCCTGGGCCCTAATTCTTCATCTAGAGCCAGCTCTGTGTTGAGATTGGGGACCAAAGACCTCACAGGTGGCCTGTGTACCTCAAGAACACATCCCTGGGCAAGTCCAGGGGAGCAGAACTTGGCTGCCATCAGGAGGTGGCCTGTGTCTGGTAGGCAGAGCAGCCGTCCCCAATCTTTTGGCATCAGGGACCAGTTTTGTGGAAGACATTTTTTCCAGAGCTTGGAGGTGGAGCTCGGGTGGTAATGCAAGTGAAAGGAAGCGGCTGTGTATACAGAAGTGCGCTGACTCCCTGCTGCTCAACTCCTGTTGTGTGGACCAGTTCCTAAGGGGACCCCTGTGGTAGAGGACAGTGTTAGCTGGGAGGCCAGTGGCTGCTGGGGAGGACTAGGAGGGCTGGGAGACTGGGCTGTGTGGATTCCACCTGGGGAAGGAGCAGACAGGGCTTCCCTCCAGGAAGCAGCTCACCCTTGGAGGGTCAGTGGCCCAAGATGCCTGTTGGGTTCCTGGCCTCCTGCTGGGCCCTGTCAGGCTGCATCCTTGGTTCCAGGAAGCAGAGAAACCTCTAAAGAAAGCAAATGTGGCGGCTCAGGCCTATAATCCCAGTAACCCAGGAGGTGGAGGCAGGAGGATCACAGGTTGGCAGTCAGAGGCAGCCTGCGTAACTTAGTGAGAGCTGTCTCAAGATAAAAAATTTAAAAATGGGCTGAGGGAGCCGCTCAGTGGTAGAGCACTTGGAATGTATGTGCAGGGCTCTGGGTTAGAGCCCCAAAAACTTAGAAAAAGAATGAATAAAAACAAATGTGTACTCTGTCCCCCTGCCCCATAAATGCAGGGTGGCTCAGCAGGGCAGTAACTTGAACAAGAAAATGAAGAAAATGCCAATGATTCTGATGAGGGGGCCCAGAGCAGGCTTGAGCCACTTGTAGGCAAGCTCAGATTAAAAGGGGACCCAAAGAGGTGAAGGAGCCAACCACTTGGTGTTGCTGTGTCCTTGGCAAATTGCATGGCTTCCTTGAACCTCAATCTTAAATGCAGATACAAATATGGGCACCTAGCAGATGTTTGTCCGACCATTGGGTAAGAGGCTGGGAAAGGTATCTCAGACAAGAAAGAGTCTTGGCAAATAGGAACAGGGGTTCCTGTGGTAAATAGCTCAGCTTGAACTTCATTACTCTTGTGTTAGACGGGGCAGCAAGTACATGTTGTTGTTGTTGTTGTTAGGTGCCATTGAGTCACATCCGACTCATAGTGACCCTCAAAGGGTTTTCAATGGCTGATTGTTTTGGGATTGCCTCGGGAGTGGATTGCCATGTCCTTCTCCCACTTTGGCAGTGCTGGGAATTGAACTCAGGACCTCAGAGACTGTGGAGCGGCACTCTACCAGCCCCCAGCAAGTACATAATAGGTGCTTAATGAAATCTTGCTGAGAGATTAGGGTAGGATTTCTAGGATGGAAGCTCTGCCAAACAGAGCTGCTTCTTCCTTTCCCACTTGACTTCCAGCCTCATCCTTGCAGTCTTGGCAGGCACCTTGGATGGTGGAGAAATGTACACTGTAGAGCCAGTGGGCCAGGATTCAAGTTCTGGCTCTGTGACTTACCTGCTGTGTGGCCTTGAGCAAATTACTCTACCTCTCTGTGCTTCAAGTTCCATATCTACAGAGCCTTCCTTCTTGGAGATCTCATGAGGATTAAGTGAGGGAATACCCTGTCCTGACCACCCCATGCTGACCACCCCATGCTGACTACTCCCTGCCCTAGCACAAGGAATAGGGATCTGGCTCCAATTTGCTCTGCAGCCCCCACCAACCCCCAGGGACAGCTGTTAGTGTTTGGAGATTTTTAGGCTGTGGCTCAGGGTGTTACTGGCCTGCACAGACAGGTCAGGAGGAGACAGAGGCTGCAGATGACTTGCAGTACACAGGACAGTCCCGTGCCTTCTTCTTGTTTTCATCAGGCTCTGTCCTCCTGTCTCACTCCACCTTCCCCTGCCTTTTCCTTTTACTGTCCCAGAGCCTGAGACACAGAGAGGGAATGCTCCTAGCTGGGGTCACACAGCTCTTAGGATCCAGTCAGTGGAAGCTGGGGTTGGGCAACCGGCCTAACTGCAGCAAGTGGGGGGACATTGTTCAGGCAATCAACAGGCACAGAGAGTGGTAGATTTGGGGAGCTTCCCCTGACTCCCCAGCAGCCCTGTTGTCTAGGCTCTGACAGTCAAAGGCAGCCCAAAATGCGGTGACACTTGGGCCAACCCAGGATGGTGGGGACGTGGAGTCCTGGGGACCAGCTCAGAGCTATGGAGTCTGCTGTCCTGATGGACAGTTCCTGGAGTGGTTAGTGCCAGCTGCTGGGTCAGAGAGACCCAGGGTCGAGCCCTAGCTGCCACTTGTAAGCCGCATTACTTGCAGCATGATGTCATTCCCCCTGAGCCTCAGTTTCCTTGGCTGTGGAATGGGACGATAGCTGCCACTGTGGAGTTTTGGAGTGGATTAGGCTCCGCAGAGACACTCCTGGAAGCCATCGAGCAGCCCCGGCACCAAAACTGCTGCCTTGGTCTCCGTTTGGCAAATAGTTCTCAAAAGAAGCAAGGCTGCATTAGGAAACCAGCTGGCCATGGGCACCCAGCTTGGTCAGGGACAGGAGAGCCAACAGACAGTGACCATCATGGAGCTTGGGGCTGTGATGTAGGAAGCGGGGACCCTGGACACCCCAAGGAGTGCCTGACCCAGCCTGGGGAGGGAGGACAGGAATTATGGACCATCTAGGAGGAGGGGACCCTGAGAGGCTCCAAGCATGTGGCTGGGAGAAGGGTGTGGGTGCTGGTGTGGGCAGAGGGAGCAGCCGCACTGAGGCCCTGGGGTGGGTCAGCTCTGTCCCTGTGGCTAGTGGATAAAGCCCAGGTCCACCCTGCAGCCCCCTTTCCATGACTGCAGGCCTCGCACCCATCACAGCAGACTGCGTTCCTTTCTGGGTCCCCAGTATCGGTGGCTTCTGCCCACCACAAATGTGTTGGGCACCTACTGTCTGCCTTGCTGATAGAGGCAGGGGAAAATGCAAAGGTCTGCATTCTCAGCAGCCTTACACTCTAACAAAGGACAAATATGCCAACCTGTTAACACATGTGTGTCCTATTTTAGGTGGTGAAGAACAGTGGGCTGGATCAGGGTTGGAGAGGCCAGGGGAGGCTGTGTTAGAGAGGCAGGTCAGGGAAGGCCTGTTGGAGGAAGTAATATTCAGGCAGAGACCTGACTACAGTGGACGATATTAAGGAAATGGTGCCCAGGCAGAAGGAGCAGGCAGTGCAAAGGACCTGAGGTTGGACTGTGTCTGTTTTTTTTCAAGGGACCTGACCAGGTAACCTGAGGAGACCCATGTGGCTGCACGAGAGTGAGGGCAGGAGGTGACAGGCTAGGTATTGGAGGCCACCAAGAGGACCTGAACTGTTACTCTGAGGGAGGGAGGATCCCTGGATTGCTTTGGGCAGAGTAGGTCATGATGGGGAACCAGGCCCTGTGTTCAAGCCCTATGCTCTCCAAGCCCCCAGAGGTAGACACCTTCCCTGGGCCCATTTCAGAGTGGTCTGGCAAGCTCTGCTCCCTGCCCAGGACCACATCACCACTTGGCAATAGATCTGTGACCATGATTTGAATGTGATGGCTGTGTCAGGGAGCACATGAAGGAGCCTGTCACCTCTATGGCCCATTCACCAAATCTAACCGTTGTCACCTGGTTTATTATGTAACCATGATGGCCCTTTGCTGAGTGACATATTTGTGTTGTGTCTGTTGGGGACTGAGATCCCGCTATGGCCTGAGACTGGAAGACCAGGCAGTGTGGCTTTGCAGGACTTCAGGTGGAGACAGGAGCGGGGTTCAGAGCAAGCAGGGGCTGGAGCGAGGACCTGTGGCAGGAGGTGGTGTGAGCAATGAGGGGCCAGCCTTGGGGGGAATGTTGGTTTCAGGCTGGGGTTGGTGCCCTCCTGCCAGGTCCGGATTAGCTTGTTCCCTCTGTCTCCCCCGGGGCTGCCTCAGTCTCCCCCTGGGCTCGCATGGTGGGCACTGAATTGGGGTTTCTGATTCTCAGCATTGATTCAGTGGAGCAGCAGACCTTGAAGGTCTGCTGACTACACATGGGAGTTAAATGAAGCTGAAAAGGACCTCCCATGTGGGCCCCTCCAGTCCTTTAATGTGCTCTTCCCTGCAGTTGACCACTTGGCCCCTTTTCCCTTTGAAGGATGTTTAGCGTGTCATGTGTCTCAAAAGCAGGTTTAACACTGCTGTTACCCAAAACCGCCATTTCTCCAGCAGTTTGTTGTGCTGTGGGGGCTTGCCTGTTGCTGTGCTGCTGTAAACTAGGGCTCTAGTATTTCAGATACCAGCAGGGCCACGCATGGTGGACAGGTTTCAGTTGAGCTTCCAGACTAAGACAAATTAAGGAGAAGGACCTGACAGTCCACTCTCAAAACAGTTAGTCATTGAAAACCCTATGAATAGCAGAGAAGTACTGTCAAATATAGTGCTGGAAAATGAGCCCCCCAGGCTGGAAGACATTCAAGAAATGACTGAGAGTTGCCTCCTCAGAGTAGAGTTGACCTTAACGATGGGAATGAAGTAAAGTCCCTGGGACCTCCTTTTGCTAATGTGGCACAATTCAAAACAAGAAGAAATATAGTAGCTTCAACAATGGGCTCAAACTTAAGAAGATTGTGTGCATAGCACAGTGCTGCGTAGTGTTTCATTCTCTTGTACATAGGGTTGCTATGAGTTGGATCCAATTCAACAGCACCTCACAACAACAACATTACCCAAAGCAGACACTCGAATAGAGAAACTTCAGGCAGTTCTGACCTACTGAGGATCAAAGGCTTCCTCCTCCTCCCCTACCTGGGCTGTGAGAACAAGCCTGGGGTCCCTTGGCTGTACCTGAGGTGATCCAGTGTACTGACAGCTCTAAGGACAGCTGAGGCTCTCAAAGCTTTGAGCTCAAGAGGAGGTGCCATGGGTCAGTCTAGGGAGACTGGGGTGAGGCCAGAGCATGAGCTGGGAGTGGGTCCCCCTAAACCCAGTTCCCCCCGATGCCCCCTGATTAAGCCCCCTGTCAGCCCAGGCAGGGCCAGACCAGGGGTCACAGGGAGGATGAGTGTCTGAGGAGGGCCGTGAGTCTGCAGGGCACAGCTAGAGACCAACAAGTCTGATGCCCTGGTCCCAAGTCTTGGGTCACACTGGGAGGCTGCGGATGGACTCAGCTCTTCAAGAGAAGGTGCTCCCTGCTGGCCTGGCCTACAGAAGGTAGAGTGGGGATGGCATGAAGACAGGCTCCTGCATCCTGCTTGGCCAATTTTCTTCTACCTCCTTCTGGCCTCCTCTGGCCTCTTCCTTGTTTTTTCCCCCTGGCCTCCTCTGCCTCTCTGGCCAGGGAGGTGGATGCAGAAGCAGGGCTGGTTGGCCCCTGGGTTGCCTGCTGGGCAGGGCAGTGATTGCTATTACCATGTCATTATGATTGTCATTGACAGTGGGACAGGGAAAGTAGGACAAAGCTGATATGTACAGGGCAAGCTCCTGCCCCTGGGAGCCTTGGCCTTGGGTCTGAGGTGCCAATTTGGGCTTGTGGGCCTGCTTGGGCCTCAAGGGCCAGCCTCTCCCAGCTCCTGTTCCCCCCCGAACCCTCTTCTGCCTACCCAGGTTGCACCTGCGGCCACATGGGGCGTAGCTTCTCGAACCCTGTCGCCGACAGCTTCCTGCCACAGTTTCCTGCCCCAGAGACCAGCCTCACTACCCTCTCCCTCCACCTGGTCCCCAGACAAGCCCCCAGGCCATGCTACTTTGTCTTGCACCCCAGTTCTTGGTGGGAGCAGCTCTAGGAGTCTGCCAGCAAGAGCTGGCTGGGTTTGGGAAGCTGGAGAAGAAAGGGGAGAGAGCACTACGTGGAGGGCACTGCCTGGATGAAAGTGTGGAATCAAATTTGCAGGAAGGCAAGTAACAGCCTGGCTGGATCAGAGGGCTGAGGCATTCAGATCCAATGAAGGAGGCTAGAGGGAGCCGCAAGAGGGAGCCACAGTAGGCTCCTGAGCAGGGGAGGGGGTGGGGAAAAATTGCCTGGGAGCAGCTTGCAGACCCCAAGCTCAGCTCAAGTGGAAAGTGTGGGGTTCAGCCAACCGCAGGTGCTGTGTTAGATCTGGATCTCAGGTCATATTAATAGAAACAGTTGGTGGAGATCAAAGTGGTGGTTGCTGATGCCAGCAACAAACCAAGCTCCAGCTAGAGATCTGGGTTTGGTGAGAGGTGGGCGTGGCAGCATGTGTGGCTACAAGCAGGATGACCAAGTAAGGTGACAGGGGGTGGAGAAGGAGAAAGAGAACAGGAAGGATCTGAGTGTGAGGAGGCTAGCCAGGGAGTTTGTTAAGGACTGGAGAGATCTGTGAGGCTCTAGGAGGAGGGACAGGTCAGGGTGTCCATCACTCAGAGGACCCATCATCCAGGAGGCACCAGGGGCTTGCCTGGTGCCATCACCTGCTGGGGGTGTTACTGATGCTGGGGGTTGGTGCTGACAGCGCAGTGCAGACCTTGAGGCTACGTAAAAGGCAGGCTGGGAGTCAGGGAAGCAGAGACAGGAGTGGTGGCTGTATTTCATTTATGATGTTTTAGTGCACGACAAGTCTCTACCTCCCAGCTTCCCTTCCCTCTGAATTAAAAAAAAAAAATTTAAGTGCAATTTATATGGAGTAAAATTTATATACTGTCTTGATGAAGAATTCTGAGATTTAACAAATGCATGCAATACAAGTGCTGCAATAGAGAACTCACACCTCCATTAAGATGTGGGCAATTCCCCCAGTTCCTTCATGGCCCTTTGCAGTCCCCCTCACCATGCCCCCTGCCACCAACCCTGAAGTTCTGAGTGGAGCCACAGCAAGTAGCCCCCAAGTCTGGTTTCATTCACTCAGCATGACACCTTTGGAAGCCCTCCAGGTCATTGCATGTGTTAGTATTTCGCTTTGTTTCACTGCTGGCGGGGACCCCTCGGTGGGCATGTAGCACAGTTCATCTTTTTATCTGCTGAGAAGCGTTTATATTATTCCCAGTTTCTGGCAATTATGAATAGAACTGCTATAAATGTTCCTGTGGAGGTTTTTCTGTATGCATAAATTCCCATTTCTCTATGGTGAATACCTAGGAGCCCTTGTGAATTGTTTTAAACATGAAATGGACTCTAAAAAAACACCCTTTTAAAACCACTCTTCTCCAGGTGGGGACACACATGCAGCCCATTTTTGATCACTGGAGCACTTGTTTACCTGTAACTGTTGGGGCATCTGGGACTCTTGCGGCCTGACCTTCCCATCTGCAGAGCAAGAGCCATGTGGTCAGCATCCTCCAGCTGCCCTGACCCACACCTCCCTCAATTCCTATCCCAGAATCTTCCTTTCAGCTCCAAGGCTATCCTTGCATGTCCCTGGACACCCAAGGCAGAGGCAGCCTTTCTCAACCCACCAAAACTTTCCCTGTACCCCTGGACCCTTGCTGAGTCCACCTGAGTAGAGCTACAACTGATAATTGCTATTGGGAACTAATTGTTTCAATATTATATAAAAATTTACAGGAGTACACTAAATGGAAAGAATTAATTGTACCCCCTTACCTGTCCCTAGATTCTACGATTCACATTTTCTACACTTATCACACAAGTTGATCTTCATTATTCACAGATTCCATATGTGTGAATCTACCTACTTGCCAGAATTTATTTGTAATCCCCAAACCAATATGATATTTTTTGTTGTCATTTCCAGATATGCAGAATGGAAAAAAAATTGAGTCACTGATGCAGATGTCCCCACTGAAGTTGGGAAATGTGGGGCTCCGTTTCCTTGTTTCACCTTTCATAATATAAATAAATGGCTTTTTTTTTCATTGCTGGGGACATCTCCATCCAACAATGTATATTAAGTAAGATGTCTTAAAACAGAAATACACACAAAACAAGATTACATATTAACCACTTGATGGAAATGGAGGGACCAGTGTCTGGCAGGAATCCATATCTCTATTTCCTCTAGGAGCAATGGTTCAATATTTGCTAATTCTAAGTTTACAGTAATTTTTATAGTACTGTGAATAGCAAGCATTGACTGTATCTATCTATCTACCTACTTATCTGTTCATCTTCCTCTATCCATCCATCAATGTTGTATTTCTGGTGCCTTTCAAAGTAAATTAGCTGTAAGTATCATCACAACCTAAACATTCTGCAAGCAGATTTATTAACTAAGTCTCAATGTTTTATGGGGAATCAGGACAAGGAAATGAACAAATCAGATACCTATGTAACCCAACCCCTATTAAGATATAGGATGCTGTTGTTGTTAGGTGCCGTTGAGTCCTGTTCGACTCATAGCAACCCTCATAGGGTTTTCAATAGCTGATTGTTTCTGGATTGCCTTGGGAGTGGATTGCCACAGCGTTATCCCATTTTTGTAGTGCTGAGAATTGAACTCAGGACCTCAGAAACTGCAGAGCAGCACTCTACCAACTGAGCTATAGATATAGGCTATAAGATATAGGATATATCTTATATAGCTATAGGATATAGGCTATCCCCCTAGAAAATTTGTTATGTGACATTGAATCAGGTCCAACGCATAGGACCCTATGTACAGCAGAATGAAATAGGCTCTATATCTGACAGTGCTTCTCTGCTATCCATAGGTTTTTTAATGGCTGATTGTGTCAGGAGTGGGCTGTCAGGTCCTTTTCCCATTTTTGCAATGCTGAGGATTGAACCCAGGGCCTGAGTGTGCAGAACAAGCACTCTACCAACTGGGCTAAACCTCAGCCATAGAAAGTTTAGGGCAGACAATTTTAAGTTACACACCTTACCAGATTATCTATCTATCCACCCATCCAACCATCTTTAATTGCTCTTCCCCAGTCACACGCAACATTTTGTTTGATGGCTGTATCAACGTTAACTGTCAGGAGTTAAACCCTAAACTATCTAACCAATCCCATATTCGTGGATATTCAAATTAACTCTTGCTTTGTAGAAACTTGTCAAGGAAGGCAGAGGCGCAGGGTAAGGGGGAATTGCTAAGGCTAAGGGAAAAGTCAGTGGAAGGTAGGGAAAGGTCCTTTGGCTCATCAAAGGTACTTTGATGAACGAAGCTTGTTCCAGATTCACAGCCCTTGCACTTGCTCTTCCTCTGCCCTAATGTGCGCTCTCCACTATGCTTTCTGCAAAGCGGGCTCTTCCTCATTCTTTTGATCTCTGCTCAAATGCTACCATCTCTCCCTTAACATCACTCATTTATTTCCTTCCTAATCCTGGCCTTAATGTGTAATGATTAGGTTTGTATCTCATCCACCCCCCCTTTTTGTTTGCATCCTCCCTTCCTTCTTAGAGTGTTATCTTCAGAGAGGGACCATGTCCATCTTGGGCATCTATATCCTCACGCAACCGGCCTGAAACACAAAATTCAACACGTGTTTGAAAATGTATGGATGGTTCTAAGTGCACTGCGTAGGGACCAGATGGCTGGCTGGACGCACCGCAGTCTTTAAAGAAGTGGGTTTGGGACTCTCGACCCGTGCCTGGCTAGCTTCAATTCCTCTCAGAAGTGACTCGGGCACGAAGCAGGCTCTTCATGGCTGGCGCGCTCAGCACAGCTCGGCCATGCGGCACAGATGCCCTAACTCGCAGCGTCTCTCCCGCCATCCCAGGGCCGGACGGACGCTGCTGGGGAGGGCGGTGCCGGCGCTGACGTGCGTCCAACCCTCTCTGCACCACAGGGCCTGGCGAGGCGCAGGGGCGATGCCAGACCCCGCGGCGCACTTGCCCTTCTTCTATGGCAGCATCTCACGCGCCGAGGCCGAGGAGCACCTGAAGCTGGCGGGCATGGCCGACGGGCTCTTCCTGCTGCGCCAGTGCCTGCGCTCGCTGGGCGGCTACGTGCTGTCGCTGGTGCACGACGTGCGCTTCCACCACTTCCCCATTGAGCGCCAGCTCAACGGCACCTACGCCATCGCGGGCGGGAAGGCGCACTGCGGCCCCGCCGAGCTCTGCGAGTTCTACTCGCGCGACCCCGACGGGCTGCCCTGCAACTTGCGCAAACCGTGCAACCGGCCGTCGGGCCTCGAGCCACAGCCGGGCGTCTTCGACTGCCTGCGCGACGCCATGGTGCGCGACTACGTGCGCCAGACGTGGAAGCTGGAGGTGAGAGCCCGGGCCCGGGGGCGTGGCATGACTGGGGGCGTGGCCGAGTGTGGGCGGGGTCGCCTAGAACCGCAGTCCCCAAGCAGAGGGGTTTGGCGGGCGGGAGAGGAGGCAGAGTCTTGTCTTCCCGACTGCGTGCTGCTGTGAGGCTAGGGGCCTGAGGCCCTGGTCAGGGGCGGAGCCTGGGAGGAGGCCTTGGAGGCACAGGCTCCATGGTGGCCATGGTGGCTGGTTGCTCCTCCACAACCCGAAGCTACGGAGCTCAACCTTCTAGGTCAGACCAGAAGGTGCAGGCGTGCTCTGGGCCTGGAAGTGCTGAGTCTTGCATTGAGGGCTGAGCTGAAGTGGATGGAGCATGGGGTGGAGTGTGCCCTAGGGTTCGGGGGCCCATGGGGACAGTGGGCTGTAGTCTTCTACAACCTGGACTGTACCAGAGCGTGCAACTGCCTACACCTGATTTTCAAGCTGGAAATGCGCTGGGAGCTAGGTTGGAAGGTGGGGCCTGGGCATGGTGCCGTCCTGGGTGGATTGGGAAAAGATGTAGGAGATGGTGGAGGCTGCCCTCAGCAGCCTACAACGAGGCACCCCAGGGACTCCTGGGGGTGGTGTCTCACGGGACAGAGTGCCCTGGAGGTTATAGGAAATGGAAGTGTACTAGGACCCACCCAAAACCCTCCTCTCTCCTTCCCTAGGGCGACGCCCTGGAACAGGCCATCATCAGCCAGGCCCCACAGGTGGAGAAACTCATTGCCACCACTGCCCATGAGCGGATGCCCTGGTACCACAGCAGCCTGACGCGCGAGGAGGCTGAGCGCAAACTCTACTCGGGCGCTCAGACTGACGGCAAGTTCCTGTACGTGGACCTGGGGTTCAGGGGCAGTGATGGCTGGCTGGGGCTTCTTGACTGGGATCTGGGGGCAAGGTGGGCAGCCTTGAGTACGTAGGTGGGCCTTGAGGGACTGTGCCTGTGTGCATATGTGCAAAGGGACTTTTATATGGAAAATCCCTGCAGTGAGTAGGAAAGCCTCCAGGGCTGGTCTGCTGAAGTTGAACCCACTTTCTGCCACCTCCTGACTGTGGGCCTTAGATAGGTAGCCACACTTCTGCCTGCCTCAGTTTCCTCTCCATTCAACAAATATTTACCGAACACCTACTGGATACCAGGCAATGATGACATGGCACAAACCAAAGAGACACAAGTGCCTGTCCTCAGGGAGTCAGGTAGAACAAAAACAAAGACGACAAAACAAAAAATCCAATCAACCAACGAAACAGAACACAAAACAACAAAAAATCCCAACCAAATGAAAAACAAAAACAAAAATCCCAATTTATCAAATCTACACTATGTCTCAGAGGATGGTAAGTGCTGTGTGTGTGGAGGCAGGGATGGGGTTGGAATATTAGATTAGGCGGCCAGAAGAGGTTTTGGAGAGGTGACTTTAGAGTAAAGAACCAAAGGAGATAAGAAGGGCTGCATGAGGGTTGGGTGTAGCTCAGTGGTAGAGCTCTTGCCTGGCATGTGAGAGACCCTGGGTTTGATCCCCAGCACTGAAAACCAAAATCAAACCACATAGAAAGGAGCCGTGCAGCTTTCAGGTGGAGGGTGCTCCAGGAAAACAGGATGGCAAGTACAAAGATGTGGAGACAGGAGTTTAAAACGCTGAGGAAGCCAGTGGCCTGGAGGTGAGTTATCAAGGGGCAGTATAGGAGAAAATGAGTGCAGAGAGGTGGCTCTGGCTTTTATCTTGAACACAGTAGAAGCCCCTTACTTGTCCCATAGGGGATAGGGTCTGTGAATTAATATATGTAAAACAATAGTGCAGTACCTGACATGTATAACGAATGCATTAAGTCCTCTTATTGTATGTGTGTCTGTGTGTCTGTGTGTCTGAACCACAGCAGAGGCCATGTGGCCTCAGCTTTTTGAGTTTGTTGTGGTAAAAGAATCTCTAAAGCTCTTTGAAAACCCTGCTGGGCATTTGAAAGCCCTGTGGGGGCTGCTGCTTTCTGGTTTGGATACGGATTCTTTGGTGTTCACATGTTATCCAGATGTCAGCTGAAGTCACTCAGGCCTCAAGATACAGGAAACTTAGTGCCTGCCTCTCTCCCATGACCCCAGGAAGTCTAGTGTTCTTTTGAGAAATCTGTGGGGAACAATTCCCAGGGCCTCCCTTCTCATGTGTGCTTCCTGGCCTGACCACCGGCCCCCCCAGGATCCTGTTACCCTCCTCCCCTAGGGTTTTTCCCTCCTGGGGTCAACCCACTTGGAGGAACTGACGCCTCCCCTTGATTTCCCCCACCCACTAGGTGTGTGGGAATTGCCTGCAGGTCTCCCAAAAGATGCAGTTCCTTTCCCAAGACTCTGCTGTCAGTTGATAAAATAATTTTGTTTACCCTACCTCATATATTTAGGTTATAAATCTGAGTGACATTTCCAGGGCTCCTCAGGCAGCTCTTGAATGCATATTACAGGTAATGCTCTGGGGTTGGGAGTGCAGCTCAGTGGTAGAGCATTTACCTAGTATACACGAGGCCCTGGGTTCTATACAGTTACATAAAGAAAATAATACTAAAAAAAAAAAAGAAGCTTAACTATGAGGATGGCCTTTGAATAACTTCAGTTAGGCGTGTTTTCTCTGAGACAGGGATCCCTGACCTCCCAGGCCATGGACTGGTACTAGTGTGAGCAGTGGGTGAAGGAGCAAATTGGATCATCCTGAGCACCTGCCAATGGAAAAATTGCCTTCTATGAAAACACTTCTTGGTGTCAGAAAGGCTGGGGACTGCTGCTCCAATAGGAAGCCTTTGCATTGTATCAGTTAGCTTTTGCTATGTAACAAACTACCTCAAGACTTACTGACTCAAAACCACATAGTTTATTACTTCTCACAATTTGGTGAGCCAGCTGAGGAGTTTTATTTGTGTCAGCTGGCCTGGGACTGAATAGGTTAGGATGATCATGCTCAAGCATCTGACTACTGACTGAGCATCATCTGGGTGATGACGGGACAGTCATTATTTAGGGCTTGCTCACACAGTGCTGGTAGTAGGGTTTCCAAGAACAGAAGAGAGGGCAAATTCCAATAGACAAGCACTTTTCAAGCCTCTGCTTGTGTCATGTTACTGATGTCCTACTGACCCAAGCAAGCGACATGGCCAAAACCAAAGTCCCTGTGGGGAGAGAGATTACCCTAGGAACAAGAATTAATGCAGCTGTTTTTGCAAATAGTCTATCATAGGTTGGGACAAAGAGGTCATAGTGAAGCCATGGGCTTCTCAAACATGGGTGTTGGGGCTTTCTTTCCATTTAGACCATCAATAAGAGGATAAGGCCTCCATCTGGTGCATTTGGATGGTTCTGTCTTCTGGTATATGGAGATGGCTGGTCCAGATAGTACCCCCCACAACTTCACCCAAATGCTGCATCCCCCACTCCAGGTGTGATGCTCAGTATGGTGTTACTAACAATGGATGACTGTCTCCTCCTCCTGCACATCCTCCCATCCCACTTGCTCACATGGTGTTACCCCAGGTATCTGAACGTCGAAGCTTTCCCATGCTGGGAGATTCTACAACTCCTCCTATTGCTGCAGTCTGTTCTTCCTCCTCACCCCTGCTTTCTCCTTCGTACATGTAAATTCATCTTGCTTTGGTTATGTGGTCTGGATTTCCTTCTCTGATTTTCTCTCAAGTCCTCAATGCAGCTTTTCATCCCAGGGAGTCTCTGTCTTTCTTTCCTTTCTCCTTCTCTCCCTGGCTGTCTTCCTCAGTGGCTTCCCCATCTTGCCTTCACACACATCAACATAAACACAGTGATCTTGCCTCTCCAATGGTTTTAAACACTTCCCCCAGATTCTCTAAGGTGTCTTGGAAGTATCAAAGGATTCCAGGGGGTGGGAGAAATGAGTAGCAGATGACATTCTGAGCCTCCAACATCAGTGGCTGGCTTTCACCTGTTTTGTATCTTAAGCTTCCATGTACAATGTTGTTTGAAAAATGATTTCACTGCCCAAAGGAAAAGCTTTCAAACTTTTTGCACAACAGAGCCGTTTATGATAGGCTTTAAGTTAGCCAGTCAATTGAGATCAATCTCAGGAAAACCAGGGTCAGTGTCTCTGAGTAGCTTTGGGAATCAAATTGGCTTCAATCAAATTTGGTTTTACTGGTGGGGGGAGTTGGTAGCTGGGGGAGGACCAGGATCTGGGCACAGTATAGAGACTGAGGCTGACCAGTGAGACTGAGACACCATTGAACAGTGGCATTTTGAGGGACAGTGACTCATTCTGGGGGAATGTTGAGAGACCAGGAAAAGCTCCAAGGAGCCAGACTGGTAGAAACTTAGGCAACGCAGGCTTTGGACAGAAACAGTTACAAATTCTTTCTGGAGTCCCTATCGTCAATAATTGCTTTGTCAGTGTGTGGACAGTAGAGAGCTGAAGGTCAAAGCTGCAGAAATGGAATGCCATGTGGGGCAGGGGTGAGAGGAACATCTCTGCAGATCTTCTTGTTGTTGTTAGGTGCCGTTGAGTCGGGTCCGACTCATAGTGACCTTATGTACAACAGAACAAAACATTCTTCGACACTGTGCCATGCACAGAATTTTTTTTATGTTTAAGCCCATTGTTGCAGCCACGGTGTCAATCCATCTAGTTGAGGGTCTTCCTTTTTTCATTGACCTGCTACTCTCCAAAAACTTGTCCTTCTCCAGGGATTGGTCCCTCCTGACAACATGTCTAAAATATGTAAGATGCAGTCTAGCCATCCTTGTTTCCAAGAAGCACTCTGGTTGAACTTCCTTTAGGATAGATCTGTTGGTTCTTTTGGCAGTCCATGGTATAGTCAGTATTCATCTCCAGCACCATAATTCAAAAGCATCACTTCTCCTGTCTCCCTTACTGTCCAGCTTTCGCAACCATATTAGGATGCCACTGAAAATACCATGGCATGAGTGGGGCATACCTTCACCTACAATGTGACATCTTTACATTTCAACGCTTTAAGGAGGTCTTTTGCAACAGCTTTATCTGATGCAATACATCTTTTGATTTCCTGATTGCTGCTTCCGTGGGTGTTGATTGTAGAACCGAATAAAGTGAAATCTTGGACAATCTCAATCTTTTCTCCATTTATCATGTGGTTGCTTAATGACCCAGTTGTAAGGATTTTTGTTGTCTTGACGTTGAGGTGCAAATCCATTTTGAATGTTGTATTCTTTGATCTTCATCAGTAAATGTTTCAAAACCTCTTCACTTTCAGCAAGCAGAGTTATGTCATCTGCATAATGCAGATGTTATGCAGATTTGTTATCATTAGTTTGTTAATGGGTCTTCCTCCTGTCTTTATGCCATATTCTCTTCATAAAGTCCAACTTCTTGGATTATTTGCTCAGCATAGAGATTGAAGAGGTACAGTAAAAGGATACAGCCCTGATGCATACCTTTCTTGACTTTAAACCAAGCAGTGTTTCCTTGTTGTGTTTGAACGACTGCCTCCTGGTGCATGTACAGATTCCTCATGAGTACAAGTAAGTGCTCTGGTATTCCCATTCTTCACAATATTATCCATAGTTTGTTGTGATCCACACAGCCAAATGCCTTTGCATAGTCAATAAAACATAGACATCTTTTTGGTATTCTCTGCTTTCAGCTAATATCCATCTGACATTAACAATAATGTCCCTGATTCTACACCCTCTTCTGAATCCAGCTTGATTTCCTGGTAGTTCCCTGTCTATATATTGCTGCAGTCACTTTTGAATGATTTTTAGCAAAGTTTTACTTGCATGTGATATTAACATTATCATTCAGTATTTTCTGCATTTGGTTGGATTTCCTTTCTTAGGAATAGGTGAAAATATGTTTCTCTTCCAATCAGTTGGCCAGGTAGCTGTTTTCCAAATCTCTTGACATAAACAAGTGAGCACCTCCAGTGCTGCATCTGTTTGTTGAAACATCTCTACTGGTATTCCATGAATTGCTGGAGCCTTGTGTTTTGCCAGTGCCAATTTATGACAGCTTTCACTTCTTCCTTCAGTACCATTGTTGGTCTCATTCTGAGATAAGTGTTTAGGGTATGATAGAAAAGACACATACCACTCAGGCCTAGACTTAAGACCAAGACCACACTTACCATTGCCCACAGGTCAAAGTGGCCGAAGAATGGATAGCGTTAACACGTAAGGCCTTGTGCTGCAAAAGTTTGCTTGTTTTTGTGTGATTAGCAACATTTTGTGGTATTGATTAACTTCAACTTCAACAGGAACTTGACCCCTGGAAAGGGCCCTCAAGAATAGGATGTCAAGTATTTCTTAACCTCTTCTATGTCATGTACACTTTTGGAAATCCTAATAAAGTTAAGCCCTTTTCATAACCTTCCCCCATGTTAGTCAACTTTCTGTTACTATAACAAATACCTGAGATAAATTAATTTACAAAGAGAAAAGGTTTATTTTGGGTCACAGTTTTAGAGATCCGTCCATAATCTGTTGGCTTTGTTGCTTAGGCCTGTAGTCAGGCAGCACATCATGGTAGAAGTACCTGGCAGAACAAAACTGCTCATCTCATGACTGGGTCAGAAACAAGAGAAAGAGGAATGGGCCAAGGTCCCATTGTCCCCTTCAAGAGTATGCCTCCAATAACCTGAAGACTTCCCACTGAACCCCACCTCTTAAAGTTCCATCACCTCCTAAAAGTTTCATGGGTTAGTCTGTGGGAGATTGCAGATCCAAACTCTAGCACCTCCCAAACATATTTATCCCAAAGACTTTGAAAAAAGTTATACAAGATTGTGGCTAGTCTTGAATCTCATCTTTGGATTCCTTTTCAGATTAAGAGCTAATGATTTAGCACAGGTCTCACATTATACATGTGAGGAAACTGAGACACAGAGAGGATAAACGTCATGCTTAAGATACACAGATAACCTATGATAGAGTTGGGTGTTAGTCTTGGGTAGCCATTGGTAGTTGAGTCAGATGGACTTGCATCTTGGTTCTACCTCTTAGCAACAGTGCAATTTAGGCAAGGGATGTAATCTTGTGCATTCTGCAAAAACGAGGATAATAGTATTTACCTTCTGGAGAATGCTGTGAAGATTAAATGACAACTATGTAAAGAATTTAGAACCAGTGTCATAATAAGTAGTAAGTCTTTTTTTGCCAACATTATGGGATTCTATATATTATTTTAAGAGTGAAGATATAAATTGGTTTCTTAGCTTGTTCCTTTAGCTGAATAGCAAGTTCAAACTGCAAAGACAGAGAACTGTCACTGCCCAGTAGGTTTTTTTAAAAAAGTAAAGTAGAATTTGTGGTACTGAAATATACATACATACATACATACATACATACATACATATATATATATATATATATGATACCACCAGTATCTTATCTTATATAGTTGCTTGTCTGGGAATTAGTAGCAGCTATTTTATGAATTCACATGTCTCTTTCCAAAGAATGGTATCACTTAGCCTTTGCTGTGTAGCAAACCACCCTAAAACATAGCGGCCTAAAACAACATCCATTTATTTCCTCTTGGCAGTCTGGGCTGAGTTCAGCTGGGCGGTTCTTCCAGTGGTTTCTTGAGCTTGCTCATGTGGCTACAGTCAGTGGGGATGGTGACTGGGGCTGGATGCCCTATGATGGTGTTATTCATACAGCTGGCAATGGGCAGGTTGGGGGCTCTGGTTCTCCCATATGGCTTTTCTAGCAGGCTAGCGTGAATTTATTCCCATGGTGGGTGCAGGCCAGGAAAAGCAAGAGAGTACAGGCAGGCCTCAATGCTCAACCACTTGTTCAGCCTCCACTTTTGTCATGTTTGTGAATGTCACATTGCCAAAACAGGTAATGTGGTTGATCTCTGATTCAGCACATAGAGAAACAGACTCTGCCTATGGATGGGAAGAGCTGCCTAATATTGTGGCTTTTTTTTTTTAATTCTTAAATATTCTATACATACATTTGTGAGTCACTTGGTATTGAATTTGTTGTTTAACAAACTTGTCTGTTTAAAACTTAAAATTGTCTGTTTAAAACTTAAGATTGTCTGCTTGTCTGTTTAAAACTTAAGATTGGTGTGCCTTAGGAAACATTTTTACTTCTCCAAAGAAGAGAACACGTAGGGACCATAACCTCCACTAGCGCACTAGTTAAAGAATGATTTTCTCTTGATGGAGCATTTGTTTTTCTAGTTTGTTGTGGCACTGCCTTCCTTACCCTCTGGTTCTTTCTCATTGCCTACACTTTGCCAATTTTCTATTTCTCCATGTATCCCCACATGGTTGAAGACTAGCCTGGGAACTATATCACTCTTCATTGCATTGTTCTTTGGGGAACCGGCTGTCCAGGAATGGATGGGACTGTTACAGCCACCCTTCTGACCCTCACTCAGTCTCCACCATGGTGATGTAGGTGGTATTTCCCTGTTCCTGTAGTCTAAGGAAGGGTTCAGTGGCAAGGTGGGCTCACAGCCGTGTTGTTTAGAGTCGTATCCAGGCCCTCAGAGGTGTCTGGCATGTTCTCAACAATCAGTAAATATGTGTCCAGTGAGTGAACATTTACAGGTGAGGTCCAAGCCCTGCCTGAGAGCTTATGCCTCTAAGGACTCTTCCTCACAGGGCATCCCAATGACCAGTTCCTGCTGCCTACCACCCACCTACGTAGACCTTCTATAGTTCCAACACCCCCAGGAACAGCCACTTTCCCTCCTTCAAACCCTTGACTTTGTTACAGGGATTCAAACAAAACAGTTGTTGGAGATGTTGACAGTCTTAGGCATGGGGTTTCACATCAGGGCACTGGTATCTGAGTCCAGGGATGGTGGGGGTGCTGGACAGGTTTTTGCTGCATACAGACAACATCCTTGGGACACCCAATTCCCATCACAGACATGGAAGGTTTGTACAGTTATTTTGATAGAGAGCTTAGAAGGGTCTCATCCTATCAAAGGTCAGACTGTTACTGTAGGTGGTTACTACTGTGATGATGAGGTAACTTGTCCCGATTTCCATGAAGGTGCCCTGGGAGCTAGTCACACTGCTTACCTGGGTGGGTCTGTAGAAACAGCTTTCTGTCTGTAAGGGGATGGTTGTAAATCTACCCACTGAAACCTGAGTGTCCCTTTGTGAGTGGCTATGTGTTCACTATAGATGGCTAAGGACATGGCTAAGTGTACCCCTAGTGACCAGCTCTCAGTGGGTGGCAAGGATCTGGCCATGAGCAGCTGAGTATTTGACCATGGAGGACCAGGTAGCCCTTGGAATAGGTGTCCCACACCCCATGGCTGAGCGTCCACTGTGGGTGGCTGCCTACTGTGGGTGGTCCAGTATTCCCCTGGGAAGAGCTGCATGCCTGCCCTCCTTCCCCACAGCCTGTCATCAGGGGGTGTGTGGTTGAATGACACTTGACCTTGTCACTGTCATGTGGGACCTTCCCCAGTCCCTGCAGCTTCTCCGTGAGGCTCTGGGTGTGGAGCCCACAGGGTGTGTGTGTGTGGGGACCTGAGGCAAGGAGGGCTCCCAGGTGGCTGTAGGGGTGACTCCTCCCTACACCTTCAGACTGAGGCCCCGGAAGGAGCAGGGCACATATGCCCTGTCTTTGATCTATGGGAAGACTGTGTACCACTACCTCATCAACCAGGACAAGGCTGGCAAGTACTGCATTCCTGAGGGGACCAAGTTTGACACTCTGTGGCAGGTAGGCTGCCGGTGCCCCCTGCTCTGGGGAGAGGCTCCTGGGAGGGGAGGGACCCCTGCTTGATGTGCCTCTCTGCAGCTGGTGGAGTACTTGAAGCTAAAGGCTGATGGGCTCATCTACTGCCTGAAAGAGGTCTGTCCCAACACCAACGCCAGCCCCGCAGGTGAGTGGGATAGCCAGTAAGGGGCTGGCGGGCGGGCAGGAGGCCTGTCCCTAACCCTTGCCATTCCTTTATATTCTCAGGGGCCACAGCTCCAACACTCCCAGCCCACCCATCCACATTCACCCAGGTAAGTTGGTGGCACCTCAACACTGGGGACTCAAGGCTGGCTGGGTGGCATGGAGGATAGGGTTGCCATGGAGGGGAAGAGAGTTCCTGGCCATGGGGAGTCCTCTGTGGGTACGAATCTCATGAGAGGGGCTGGCGCCCTGGCTTGGGCCCTGCTGACTGTTGCTGACCCTGTGACCTTTAGCCTCAGAGACGGGTTGACACCCTCAACTCGGATGGATACACCCCTGAGCCAGGTGAGCCGGCTGAGGTGGGAATGCGGGTGGGGCTCACGTCCAGATGGGAGCAGGGTTCTGGCTGGCCTGTGCACACACATGCCCGTGTGTGTGTATTGCAGCGTGTGCTGACACACAGCAGGTACACCTGGCCACCTCAGGGCTCCCGGGCACACGCACACACATTTGTGGAGTGCCTCTTTAGTGCCGGTCGCATTCCCAGGTCCCTGCAGGTATGAGCTCTTTGAATCCCCGAAAGGCCATATGAGGCTGTTGTGGTGACCTTGCTCAATGGGAGTCAGGAGAGGGAAGCAGGTCGCTCCCTGAGGTCCTAGGGCTGAGCAGAGGTGGAGCTGGGACTGGGAGCTGGGTAGATGGGCTCCGGAGGCCCTTCCTAGGCTTCCCTGCTGTAGGTGCTTGCAGGTTTCACATGGATGCAGAATGTCCTCGTGCGTGCACGGGGAAGGGCACATAGTAACGTGTGCAGCTGGGCACTCACCTTCAGAGGCCTCATAAAGGTGGCCATGAGGTGCATATGAGACCTGGGCTGGCCCACCATAGGCGTAGGTGTGAATGCTCACTCTGCTGCACCCTAAGAGTGACGCATGTATACTGACACATGCCTCTAGAGTCCGCTCGTACACGCCTTCATAGGGCGCCCACAAAGGTGAATGGGAGTCTATGCAAGTGCCCATGTGAACACACACAGGAGCATGCACACATGCTGCCTGTGTGCCCATGTGCCTGCGTCTGCTCTGAGGGTTGCACCCTTGACCAGGGCACGTGCCTTGCGGGGCTGGGGCTGCCCTGCCCTCTCTGTCCCCCATTCCTCTTCCTGCCCCTGACCTTGGGGTGCGTGGCTGTGTGTGCCCAGCACGCCTAGCATCCCCAGACAAGCCCAGGCCGATGCCCATGGACACAAGCGTGTACGAGAGCCCCTACAGTGACCCTGAGGAGCTCAAGGACAAGAAGCTCTTCTTGAAGCGTGAGAACCTCCTTGTGGCTGACATTGAACTTGGCTGTGGCAACTTTGGCTCAGTGCGCCAGGGCGTCTACCGTATGCGCAAGTATGGCCACTCCTGCCATGGCGGGATTGCCACTGTAGGGGGGCAGTGGGAGCAGGGGTGCTGTCTATCTCGCGTCAGTGTGCCTGGCACTGGATTGGACATGCCATGCCAGGGGATTAGCTGGACAGCTTGGGGACACAGGAGGGAGTGAGAAGCAGGCCTGACCTGAGGGGAGACTGGGCCGGCTGCAGTTGCAGCCAGGCCCTGCCTATCCCTGGAAGCTGTAGAGGGGCCTCCTTGTGCCCTTGCACTGATAGATCATTGGGTGCAGGTGGGTATTCTCGGGGGTGGGCAGTTCCAGTGAGGGTCTGGCTGTGGGTTTTCCCCAGCACATGCTCCCAACAGCGGGGGCAGTAGGTCCCTTGGCCCTGATCAGGGTGCCAAGGCTGAGATCCACCCGCCTCCAAGAAGAGAGACAGGTGGGGAGAGGACGCATCCAGCTCATGCACGCGCCCCCTCCCCGCCACCGCGCACCGGGCAGGAAGCAGATCGATGTGGCCATCAAGGTGCTGAAGCAGAGCACGGAGAAGGCAGACAAGGACGAGATGATGCGGGAGGCGCAGATCATGCACCAGCTGGACAACCCGTACATCGTGCGGCTCATTGGTGTGTGCCAGGCCGAGGCGCTCATGCTCGTGATGGAGATGGCGGGTGGCGGGCCCCTGCACAAGTTCCTGCTTGGAAAGAGGTGAGCCGGGATGGCTGGGCTCCAAAGTGGGGTGGGGGATGTGCCCACAGCGGGACGCCCACCAGGGGTCTCCCACTCACTGTCAACATCTTCACAGACACATGGGCACCCCATACACCCATGCCGCAAAGCAGAGCTGTTAAGCCTCAGTTTTCCGTGTGTAACACGGTGTCTATAACGCGATTTACCTGCCAGGGCCCTTGTGAGGATCGAATGAGCAGATGCTTTGCAAGTGCTTAGCCAGCATCTGGTGCTGCTAGCAGGAACTTTATGAATATCAGCTCCGGGGCTGCCCGGATTCTCAGGCCACGCCCATGGCCTGGGGAAACTGCCTGCGGTCCACTGTGGCCTAAACAGGGGGCAGCAGACTACCACCCATGGCCTGTTTCTGTACTGCATGGTTTTATTTTAAAGGGTTAAAAATAGAGCAACAATGGCAACAAAACAAAAGCTGAGACTGGGACCCTGTATGGCTGGCAAAGGCTGAAATATTTACTGTCTGGCCCTTTACTAAAAAATGTGCACAATTTTCTGTGTGTTCCCTCATGCCCCAAACGCTTCTCCCCACAGACACAAGTTTGTGTGCTCACCAAGGTGTGTTTTTGCTAATCTGTGCTCCGTTGTGTGCACATACACCTTCACAGTCTGCCCCTGGCCACGCATTTGGTCATAGGTAGACAGACATTTGTTGAGGAATTTTTGGTGATAGGAACTATTATTAGCACTTGGGATCATCAGAAAGTGTAAGACGAAAAGATCCCTGTCCTATATCCTGGTTGAAACAAAGAGGCAATAAATAATTGTTGTTGTTATTTGGTGCCGAGTCAGGTCCAAATTATAGTGGCCCTCATAGGGTTTTCAGTGGCTGATTGTTTTGGGATTGTTTTGGGGAGTCGACCGCCATATCCTTCTCCCATTTTTGTGGTGCTGGAGACTGAACCCAGATCCTCAGAAAGTGTGGAGCAGTGCTCTACCAACTAAGCTAAACCCTAGCCCTGCAATAAATAATAATCATGATAAAATATTGAGCGTGTTGGAAGATAGGTTCTGCAAAACAAAACAAAACAAAACCCTGACCAAACCAGCCAACCACCACCACCAACAACAACAAAAGAAACAATAACAACAACCAAAAAACACTGAGCAGGCCAAGGAGCCTGGGAATGTCAGGATAAAGATGAGGTCTGAGCAAACTGAAGGAGCTTGCCAAGCACAGATCTAGGGGAAGAGCACTCTAGGCAGAGGGTACATCCTGTGCAAAGGTCCTGAGGTGGACCAAGCCTGGTGTAGTGGAAGAGCAGTGGGAAGGGAGCTGATGCAGGCAGAGTAGTGATGGGGCAGATGGTGCCTGGCCCAGTGGGGTGGGAGGTGGACTTGAACTTTTACCTTGAGTAAGGTGAGAACCCTGGGATGCTGTGGCTGAGGAGGAGCAGGCTTGACTCAGGATAGGGAGGACAAGCCTTGGGAGGCAGCAAGAGGGGAGCCTGAGGTCTGGACGGAGCCCACTGTTCGGTCCAGCCAGTCATGGTGGGTGTTGGGTTGGGGTGGCTGAAGCAGAGGTAGGAAGCAGAGGGAGGACTCTGGAGAGATGCAGGCTGAGCTGCCAACATTTGCTGCCTGACTGGATGACAGAATTGCTGAGGGCAGGGTGTAGGCTATGGGCACTGGGGAGGCCAGGTGGGGCGCTGGCCGGGTGAGTGTGAGCTGAGCATCTGTACCATCAGTCAGCTCTGTGCTGGCTATATTATCTTTGAGAAGCCCATGAGGCATCCCCAGGGGGTGTAAGCTCGGGGGTCGAAGCAGATGGTGATACTTAAAACCTCAAGATTGAATGAAGGCAGAAGTTTTGCCTGTTTTGTTCACAGCCATGTCCCCAGCCCCTTGTCCAGCACACAGCAGGTGCTCCGTAAATGCCTGTTGCATATATGGTAATCTGGTGGTGCTCAGCTGGGTCAGACATGGGGTCCCCCCAGGGAACATGGGGGCAAAGTGGGTCTCCTACTCCCCCCCCCGCCCCGCCGTCCTCTCCCCACAGGGAAGAGATCCCGGTCAGCAACGTGGCCGAACTGCTGCACCAGGTGTCCATGGGGATGAAGTACCTGGAGGAGAAGAATTTTGTGCACCGCGACCTGGCAGCCCGCAACGTCCTGCTGGTCAACCGGCACTACGCCAAGATCAGCGACTTTGGCCTCTCCAAGGCGCTGGGTGCTGATGACAGCTACTACACTGTGAGCCTGGGCCCTGTGGGGTGGGTTGGGGGGCCCTGCGGGGCCCAGGTGCATGGGGTTGGTGGGCAGAGGGTTCCCAGCCCTGTCCTAGCAGCATCTCCTCCTCGCCAGGCTCGTTCAGCAGGGAAGTGGCCTCTCAAGTGGTACGCGCCCGAGTGCATTGACTTCCGCAAGTTTTCCAGCCGCAGTGACGTCTGGAGCTACGGGGTCACCATGTGGGAGGCCTTCTCTTACGGCCAGAAGCCCTACAAGGCAGGCTTGGCAGAGGCAGGCGGGGGCGGCCGGGGTGGGGGATCCATGTGAGGGACCCGGTTACTCACATGTGCCCTTGGCTCTGGCTTGAGCAGAAGATGAAGGGCCCTGAGGTCTTGGACTTCATCAAGCAGGGCAGGCGGATGGAGCGGCCCCCGGAATGTCCGCCCGAGATGTACGCACTCATGAGTGACTGCTGGATCTACAAGTGAGTCCCCCAAGGGAGAGGGGACCCCGGTGGACCATCATCTGAGCCTGGGGTAGGAGGTCCTGGTGCCCAACCAATTAATGTCGCTGTAACTCTACCCAATGTCATCCTGCCCAAAGACCCTCACCCAGGTCACAGCCTTTCCAGCACTCACTACCTTTTGTTCACCTGCATCTGTGCTCAGCTCTCTGACACGGTGTCCCTGAGATGCTTCAGGGGGCCAGCACCCCAGTAGTCAATCCCTCAGACCCCACCAGCCAACACTCCACACCTAATCACCCAGGGAGGCCAACGCTGAGGGACCCAAACACTCTACCACCTCAACTCAACTCAACTCTGGCAGAAGCCCAATGCATAAACACCCACCTCCCCACGAGACAGCAGGTAACATGCACCCAAGCAAGTTGTCACCCTGCACTGGTCATGCAACGTGGGAACATTCCTGTGTTTGATGCTCCACCAGCCACACTTACGACCTGACCCTGAAACAGCTATGCAGTCTGGCAGACACAGTGGGGCTGTCCATCCTACAACATGTGTTTATGCAGCCTCCGTCAGGAAACACCCAGTATGCCAGCTCCCCCAGACCCAAAGAGGCTGGCACCTAGCACCCCAACACAGCACGAGTGTCCCATCATCACGCGGTGAATCCTCCAACTCACTTCTGGCCAAACCCGCCCATAATTATGAGCCACATACTTACACCCGGCCGTCAACACATAGCCAGCACTTCTCCGTTCGGTGCCCTGGCTCCCCTGGTCAGTGGTTACCTCTGATTCCCTAAGTGCTCCCGCCAACTCTCCATATACAGTGACCCCAGCGTCCTCTACATTATCAGCTCTATTAAGTGGTTCAGAAATACTTGACTTCCAGTGCTTTCACCCCCAGACCTCATTGTCACCTCATAGTCCACCCTGCAGCAGCCCCACTGCTTTTCTGAGGCCTGAAAGTCCTCCTCCCCCAACCAAGCCCCATGCACACCCCCGCTGCAGCTGAAGTTGGGTTCTGGGTCTGCCTCACCCTTGCAGGTGGGAGGACCGTCCAGACTTCCAAGCGGTGGAGCAGCGCATGCGGGCCTGTTACTACAGCCTGGCAAGCAAGGGCGAGGGCCCCCCGCAGTGTGGACAGGGGGTCGAGGTCGCATGTGCCTGAGCGCCAGCTCTTCTGATCCCAGGGACCCCACACCCAGCCTTCTGTCCTTCCAGGAAGCTGCAGTCTGGCTGCAGCCAGTTCCTTCCTCCCTCCCACCCATGCAAGGGGCACTTGGGGCTGTCTCAGACCCCTCACCTGGGGGAGGGGCGAGGGGCCAGCTTGTGCAGCCTGGTCCTGGGCTGAGGGGGTGTTGCTTACAAAGCCCCTTCTCTGGTGGCCATCTGCAATCATTGGAATAAACTCCACTTCTCTTGTCTGGCGCCTTCATCTTTTCCAGGGTGCGGCCAGGAGCCTGGAGGAAGGGTGGGTCATTGGAAGGCCCTGAGAAGGGTCTGAGCAGTTCACTAGTGTGGGCCACGCCTGGAAGTGACCCCTGGGAAGGTGGGGCTGGTTTTCCCCTTTCTCTGTCCTTGGAGCATCTTCACGGGAGTGAGGTGCTAGGGCATAGTGCAAACTGAGGCCAGGTGGGTGTGGGGCCTCAGGGAATTGTCCGCATGGATTGCGTGCGGTGGGCATGTCCCTGATGGCTGCACGTCAGGACCACCTGGAGAAGGCCTAACAACCGCCAGCCTGACCCCCACCAAGTGAAACACATTGGTGTGTTTTCTCTTTAGGTGGTTCTGTCGCCCAGCCCCCTACTCAACTGCTCCAAGGTACCTGGGCCCAGGCAGTCAGTCTTTATCACCTGGCGCCCTAAGTGCCAGCTCAGTCCTGCTCAGGAGGACAGTCCCCAAGCCTTGCTACCTCAGTTTCCCCATATGGGAAACAAGGGTTTTGGAGGGCAGAACCCAGCAGATGGGGTGGATCAGAGCTAGGATTCAGCATTAGTTTTCTGAATGCCCCACCTCAGCTGTGATTGCCTCCACCTCCAGCGCACAGAGTGATTGGCCAGAGTGATTGATTGGTTTGGGGGACAGCATGTAACCCACTCAGGAGCCAATGAGAGGTGAGGAAGTTTGCTAGGGCTTCTGGGAAGGCAAACTTTCTCTTTATTGGTGATGTGAAGCCAGGGGATCTAGCAAGCCCTGGCCATTTTGTGGCACCACAGGGGAGGGGCGGGGGCCTGAGGACCAGGTGGTTGGCTGCAGAGAGGGAACCCAGGTCCTTTGTGACATGTAAGTGCATTGTCAAACCAGGAAATTGATGCTGGGACAATAGTTAACTCTGGTCAGACCTTATTCTGATTTCACCATTTACTGTTGCGTTTTAGTAATTTAAATGTAAGCCTAAAATAGCATCTTTTATTATGTACCCTTTAACAAACTTTGTATTATTCATGGGAATTTAGGGAGACCCAGTGAGATAGTCAATGTCAGACACACGCTGACTCAGCTATGTGTGTTTGTTTCAACAGTAAGTTTGTAATGGTTTGGGATTGAGAGTCTCCACCAGACTCAGTCTCCCTGTGTCAGATGCAAGACAGACAGCAAGAGCCAGTCATTGTAAAGACTGGAACTCAAATTCTTGAGTTTTATCCTTCTATGTGACCATTTGGAGACTTTTAAACATTCTGGCCTGAAGCTCATGGCTTCTCCTCCAGGGCCAGATTTGCCTCAAACAAGCTTGTCATTGTGATGCACACCTGTAAGCCCAGCACTCAGGAGGCCGGGGCAGGAGGAGCAAGAGCAGCCGGGGCTACATAGTGAGACTCAGTTTCAAAACAAACAGTGCCTTTAAAATAATGAGATGCAATGTTTTTCATTGGTAAATGCACATATTCGTTTATACATGAACTATATTACTGAATTTGAAAAATGCTAAAATGCAAACATTGTTTTTAATTATTTATTTTTTCCATTTTAATTTATTTTGCACTACTTGCAGGTCAAACGCAGGGCCTCATGCATACTTTGCAAGCACTCTACTGCCGCGCTACACCTCCAGCCCATTTTTAATTTTTTATTTTGAGTCAGGGTCTTGCTAAATTAAGCAGGCTGCCTCTGGCCTTGAACTCTTGTGCCTCCCCCCCCCTCCCCCCCCCGTTGGTGGGATTACAGGCATGTGCCACCTCGCCCAGCTAGTTAATTGTTTTAAAACTAGTGAGTAAATAAAGAAAACTTACATAAGTAGGTAGTGTGATTTAGTGGCTTCCTAAATTGTACTCTTCGCATATATTTCAGTTTTTATTAAAATTCTCTTGTTACTGGATGGTGACTTACATTATTACATGAAATATAGCAGACAATAAATACATTTTGACTTTCATTTCTTTTATGGAAATGTTACTTCATTCATGATTGTTGCTGAAAATATCACTTTATAGGAAGGAAGTGTTAACAACAACAACAATAACAAGTCCACTCTTGGTGTCAGACCCCTACTGGGCTCCCAGTAAATGTTGAGTGAATCCACAAAAGGGGGATGCAGTTCCACCAAAGTACCACGAGGGGATGCTGTTCCCCAAGCCACGGCCAGCCTTAGCTCCTCACCCCTTGCCCTCATCTTCTGCCCTGTGGACTTTCCTCTTTAGGCTGGAGCATGATCCCAGCTCCTCCCTGATCTTCAGGCTGCCAGTCCTGTTCCCTGGAGTGTGTTCACGCCAGGACCACTTGCAGGATCTTTCACACTAGCAGCTGTGACCAAGTCCTTCCACCCTCTCCTGGTTCCCCAAACAGATCCATGTTGACTTTTACCTTTTGTGTTTATTGTTGCCTCTGCCTGGAATGCTTTTCACCCACATTTACTTCAGATTTATCCACAGTTTCTCTTGGGGGCAAATTACTTACTGTCTTAGGACCTCAGTTTCTTTTGATGGGTTGGCTGAAAAGAGGTAAATTCAGTCAAGAAATTAGAAAATCTGAAGGGTAATGGGGAACCATAGAGGGTGCTTGAGCAGAAGAGTGTTCTGGGATGTAAAGAGAGAAAGGCCTGCTTCCTTTGCCCTCCGGGAACCTCTAGCTTTGGCCTCGCCTGGATCCCTCCACAGGTTCCCAGTGGCTGGGCCAGAGAGTTGTCTTCTCCCTGTACCCTTCCTGGTGGGGCTGTTTGTTCCCTCAGGACCTCTGCTGAGCCAGCCAATGGCACCTGACTCTTGACAGACACCAGATTGTGTGGTGATGGAAGTGGCAGCCCTGGAGGAGAAAGCTATGAGCCGTAGACCAGGGGCCAGTTGCCACCTTTGTGTAAACACCAGTGACCCAAGAGGCTGACGTGACTCCCATGGGATTCTCTGGGATACAGTGATGGGGGGGAAATGCCTGCAGGCAGGTGGGGACCCAGCCAAACTCCATGGGATTCAGGAGGTGGGGGGCTCCCAGAGGCTCTGGCACCCAGCATGGTCTCCTCCGCCTGTCATCCTTTCTACCCCGAGTCTCCCCACTGGCCACCTCTCTCCGCTCTCTAGAGCTGTCTCTTCTGGAGGCCTCTGCGGTCCCTTCCCGCTTTCTCCCCGTCTCTTTCCTTTTTTCCCCCTCTACCCCAGTCTAGGGTCTGAACCAGGCCTCACATGTGCTTTGCGAGTGCTCTTCTAGTCCTTCTTTCATTTTGAGCAGGGGTCCCAGTAAGTGGCACAGGCTGCCTCTGGTCTCGAACTCAAGATCCTCCCGCCTCGTCCTCCTGGGATGACAGGTGTACACTGCTGTGCCGGCCCCTCTGTGTCTTTCTCTGCCTCTCCCTGGCTCCAGCTCTCTCTCCTGGGCTTGGGCTCTGAAGGTCTCTCTGTCTTGGCCTTCTTTCTGTGCGTGTCTCTCTTCTCATCCCTGCCCTATCTCTCTGTCAGCTGCCGTCTCTGTTGCCCATTTGCCCCCATTTTGGGCAGGAGAGAGCTGGCTTCTCCAAGGTCCCCTGTTGGTGGCACTGTTGGCTTCCAGCTGCCCTGAGAAAGAGGAGGAAAGACCAGGGTGCTGTGCTGGGGAAGTGGGAGGCCAGGTGCAGAGCCCTGCTGCCACGGTGCCCTGCCTCCGCTGGCGAGGCTGCTCAGGGGGCTTCCCTGGGGCCACCTGCTCAGCAGCCACCTCTCCCCTCTTTCTCCTGTCTCCCCGCCCTTTCTCACCCAGGCTCTGAGCTCCTTCCAGCCTCCTGGCTTCCCTAGGTGTTGCCCTGGCTGTGTGCTGCTGCCACCAGCAGTCCACTGGCCATGACCTGAATTGAAAGAGCACCAGGTTCCTGATCCTCCCCAGTGGCCTGGCACTGTTTATATAGGCTCTGGCTGGTGGTGTGGCTGGGACATCAAGGCAGGCGGGCAGCTACTGGGTAGCTTTGGGAAGGGCTGTCCTGGGCCTGGCCGGTGGGGAGCCTGGGCTTGTGATTGGCAGTGAGGGTCTGACTCCATGCAGATCAGGGCGGGGCTGGAAGCTCTGGCGGCTCGTGTTGGCGGTCTCTGTGGCTGGGGCAGTGGGCTGTTCCTGGGCTGGGCCCATGGGGCCTGGCCAAGAGGGGGATCATGGTGTTTGGTTTTGGGGTGACGCTGGGCAGTGGAGGCAGTGTCTCTTGCCAGCATCTGGTGCAGGCAATCAGCACGTGCTGGCATCTGGCTGTCCTTTGCTAGTCTGGTTGTTGGGTGTGGGGTGTCTTGGGGTATAGTTAGTGGGGTCGCTTCTTTCTGTCTCAGTTGCTTGTTCTGTGTACTCAACCGTATCATCATAGGCTTGAAGGCTCTGGGCTTTGCTCAGGCAGGAAGAGATGGGACCTTCTATCCCCCAAGAACAGCCCTGGGAACGGAGTCATTCGTTTGCCTGGCATAAAGGGCTGGACATTCGGTTACCTCAGAGAGCTGCCCTTGCACTTTAAGGTGGAGCCCATGGAAGCCTGCACAGGCCTGAATATGTGGGGCTCAGGAGGCTCCAAGCCCAGGTCCTGGCAGATGCATGGACTCTCCCTGGGGACCAGGAGAGTTATGGGCATCAGGAGAGACACCAGCTTTGCAGACATGTGGGGTGGGGGACTCTGCCCTGGGCAGAGGGAGCAATCTGTGCAAAGGCACTGAGGTGAGGGTGGACCTAGTGTGGATGATGGTGAGAGTGGGCCACTGGGCAGAAGTAGGGGAGAGTGTGCAGGACTGCAGGTCCTGGGAGGGTTTGGGCTTATGCTTGAAGCCAGGTGGGAAGCACTGGGGTTGGGCATGGATGGGGCTGTAGGCACATACCTGCCTACATAGGTCCTGCATGATGCCTGCTGTCATGGCAGCTGTAGTGTCTGATGAACCAGGAGGCACATTCTGAAATTATGTGTGCAGGAGGCTTCTCACAGCAAAAATGCAGGGTGCACTGGGTTCTGTGGGTGACTGTGGCCTTCAGAGGAACAGCCCAGGCTGCCCAGAGTTGTGGGAACAGCCCTACCCTGACATCCTGTGGGAAGCCATCTTCTGAGCCACAGAGGGGGCCTGGGAAGCACATGGAATAGCTTGAGATCAAGGACACTGGATAAAGGTCAGGAGCAGCCCAGCCGCCTCCTGGGCTCACAGGTGTGAAGGAGAGCGGCAGAGGGAAGCAGTTTCCCACAGCTGCTTCTACACCTCCTGTGATGGCAGCGCAGCCCATGCATTACCTCTCAAGGCAGCCAGGGTTGGTTAGTGAGCTATAATTCCTAGAAAGTTCTGGATCAAATGGTGATAATATCCTGGACCCCCATCACTTTTTCTGTGCTTCCCAGACCACACAGACCACAACTCTTTCCCCAAATATTTTACTCCTCTGTCATATGCCAATTCTGAAAGAGTGCATCATGGGGACACTGATCTGGGGTCATTACCACTGGCCCAATGGTGGTGCTCACCAGGCCCTGGTGGCCAGAAGAGGCTCCTGACCTAGCTGAAGGGGCCAATGTGGTGGGCTTCCTGTAGGAGGTAACATCTAAGGTGAGTTCTGAAGGCTGAGTGGGATTTGGCTGGAGAAGAGGCGAGGAAGGAACGTTCCAAGCAGAAGGAGCAGCGCGTGCAGGGAAGGGAAACCAGAAGAGATTCTGGGTTGTAGTTGAGGCAGGATGCTGAGGCTGGCAGGAGGATGACAGGGAGCCTCGTGCAGAGAGGCAAGTGACACCTTTGTTTCGAATTTCCTAATCGCTTTGCCAGGAAGCAACTGGCACCAGCACCTAAGGCAAATGATGGCCACATTGTTTCCAGCATTGACTCTTTGTTACTTTAATAATATTTTAAAATTTCAAGTGGGAAAATGCTCTCTCATTGTGTAAATTAAGACAAATTAGTATTTCCCCTGCAAGCGGCACGGTTGACCAGTGTCTTTGGATGTGTGTTGGCTCTCACATGCTGCCTGTGACCCCTGAGCATGAGAGACCTCACCCTCCCCAGAGCGTGTGCACCTCCTGCAGGCTCTGTCCCCTGCTCAGGGCCAGAAGAGAGCAGGTGAGCCTCTGGGCAGAGGTGGGAGCAGTCACCTACTCTCCCTTCGTTCATCTTTCATCATTTCAAGTTTTCAAACATTGTCTTTTTCTGTTGGAGGCCTGTGTTCCTGTAGGTTCAGTGTGTCTGGTGTGTCTTGAGCTCAAATAACTGCTGTAAAGGCCCAGGAAAGTGCTCCACTCCAGAAAACTCTTATGGAAGTGTCATGCACAAACTGCCTCCCATTTAATTCTCAAAAACGTCTGGTGATGATGACACTTGAACCCCTTTTACAGATGAGACAGCTGAGGCTCAGAGGGCTGAAGACACAAACCCAGCATCCTATAGGTGATAGGTAACAGGTAACTCTCTTGGCTGGTTTTCCTAGGCTTTGCTTAAGGAACTTGTCTTCAAATATTAAGATTCTGTTTAATTCACCTTCCAAAGCAGAGGGGTTGCTAGTCTCTCTAAGCCCACTTGCCCAGTCACAGAGTAGAAACCCTGTTTCTCTTCCAGGAAGGGGCTGTGGAGTGTTGCTCAGCACCAACCTTACACTTCAGGGACAGAAAGAAGAAACAAGGGACAGGAAGAAGAAAACATGCACATCCATTCTCAGAGAACCGCAGTCCTGCGTTAGGCCTTGGTTCTAGGTCACACCCACTACTACAACCCGTGCAGCCTTGCTAGATCCCTTTTTGTCTTTGGTTCCCCATATTTCCCTTCTATTGGATTTTTATTCTAGCAATTATACTCTTCATAGCTGAACTCTAATAGGTTCTCTTTTATATTGACCTTTTTTTGTCTTATATTATCCTGTTCTTGTTTTGTGATTGTTATTCCCTTTATCTGAGTGATTTAATATATTTCTTATAAAGACCTTTTAAAGCTGGGCCTGTTGGCACACACCTGTAATCCCAGCACTTGGGGGACTGAGGATCATGAATTTGTGTCTAGCCTGGGCTACATAATGAGTTTAAGTCCAGCCTGGGCTACATTTTGAGACCTCACCTCAAAAACAAACAACAAAACCTTTTAAGATTACATTATTCACCATTCCCTCGGGTGTAAATTCTTCACTCTTTCTTGGTCAGGGCATTCATATGCAAAAATATGGAACCTAAACGCAGACCTTATATCTTCCACAAAAATTAACACAAAATGGCTCATAGGCTTAAATGTAAAATACTAAACTATAAGATTCTGGAAGAAAATATGGGAGAAAATCTATATGATTTTGGGTTCAGTGGAAACTTCAAAAATTTAAAATTGCGATAAAACGTGTATAAGAGTTTACCACTTTAACATTTTTAAATGTACACATCTGTGGCATTAAATATACTTACATTGTTCTGCAGCCATCACCACCATTTATCTCTAGTACTTTTTCATATTTCTAAACAGAAACTCTGTACCTATTAAACACTAACTCTCCATTACTCCCAACTCCCAGCCCTTGGCAACTACTTACTCTACTTTCTGTCTCTATGAATTTGCCTATTCTAAATATTTCATATAAGTTGTTGTTGTTGTTGTTAGGTGCCGTCGAGTCGGTATCCAACTCATAGCAACCCTCTGTACGACAGGGGAAACACTATTGTCAGTGCTTCTCTGCTGTTCATAGGGTTTTCAATGGCAGATCGATATTTGGGAGGGGGTTGCCAGGTCCTTCTCCCAAGCCTACAGCTTCTGGTGTTCCCAGGCAGTCTCCCATCCAGGTACTAACCAGGCCTGACCCTGCTTAGCTTCTGAGATCTGAAGGGATCGGATGCCACAGGGCTACAGCTGCAGGCTTCATATAAGTAGAATCATGTAATATTCACCCTTTTGTGACTGGCTTATTTCACTTAATATAACATCTTTAGGGGCTGGGATTTAACTCAGTTGGTAGAGTGCTGCACTGCAGTCTCTGAGGTCCCAAGTTCAATTCCCAGCACTGCAAAGATGGGAGAAGGGCCTGGCAATCCACTCCCAAGGCAATCCCGAAAAAGTCAGCCATTGAAAGCCCTATGAGGGTTGCTATGAGTCAGATACCGACTCAACAGCACCTAACAACAACAACAACAACAACAACATAACATCTTTAAGATCGTCCATGTTGTAACAAATGTCAGAGTTTTCTTCTTTTTAAAGGCTGCACAATATTTTGTTATGTATATCAGATTTTTTTATCCATTTATGTGTAGACAAGCACTTGTTTCCACTTTATGGTTATTGTCAATAATGCTGGTATGAACATAGGTTTGAAAGCATCTGAGTCTTTGCTTTCAATTTTTTTGGGTGTATGCTGGGTGATACGGTGATACTATGTTTAGTTCTTGAGGAACCTCCATACTGTTTTCCACAGTGGCTTTGCTGGGTGCTGTTGAGTTGGATCCAACTCATGACGACCTTATGTACAACAGAACGAAACACTACTGGACACTGCTGTGCACTAGATCTTTCTATGTTTGAGCCCAATGTTATAGCCACTATGTTTCTTCTCATTTTGAATCATGCCACATCAGCAAAAGGACATCGTAGGAGCTTCACTCCATTCTTGCCATTAAGGTCGACTCTACTTTGAGGAGACAACTCTCCCCCAGTTTTTTCTTGAATGCTTTCCAGTGTAGGGGACTTATTTTCCAGCACTATATCTGACAGTGTTTCTCTGCTATTCATAGGGTTTTTAATGGCTAATTGTTTTGAGAGTGGTCCTTCTCCCTAGTCTGTCTTAGTCTGGAAGTTCAGCTAAAACCTGTTCACTATGGGTGGTCCTGCTGGCATCTGAAATACTGATGGCATCACTTTCAGCATCATGGCAACACTCAAACCCCTACAGCGTGGCAAGCT
>VMDO01000866.1:68249-108282 GCA_007922755.1 Pedetes capensis
TTTTTTTTTTTTTTTTTTTTTTTTTTTTTTTTTTTTTTTTTTTTTTTTTTTTTTTTTTTTGTGGTACTGGGGGTTGAACCCAGGACCTCATGCTTGCATACTCTGCAAGTGCTGGACCACTGAGTTGCACCCTCAGCCCATTTTATTTTTTTTACTTTTTGAAACAGGGTCTCACTAAGTTACACAGACTGCCTCTGTTCTCGAACTTGCAATTCTCCTGCCTCTGCCTCTGAAGCCACTGGGGTTACAAGCATGTGCCACCGTGCCTGGCTTGTGATGGTTAATTTTGATAGTTAACTTGACTGGATTAATAAATGACTAGGAGATTAGCAAAGCACATCTCTGGGTATGTATGTGGTAGCATTTCCAGAAGTAGTTAGATCATGAGGGCTCCAACCTAATGAATGGATTAGTCCATTAATGGATTCTTCAAAAGATGACCTTTTTGGGAGGTAGGGCTTATTTGAAGGAAGTAGGTCACTCTAGTGTCCTTAGGGACTGTATTTTGCTCTCACTCCTTCCTGTATTACTCGCTTTAATTCCTGTCTACCAAAAAGTGAAGAATGTCCTCTATCATATACTCCTGCTGCCATTATTATTATTTTTTGCCCAAGTGCATTGGGCCAAGCAACTATGAACCAAAATAAATATTTCTTCATTAAGTGGTTCTCTTAGGCATTTTGGTCACATCAACACAAAAGTGACTAACACAATTTTGCATCAATATTCATCAGAAATGATGGATTCATAGAATGAGTTAGGAGGTGTTCTTTCATCTTCAAATTTTTGGAAGTCTTTGGAAAGAGTCAGTGTTAATTCCTTAAGTATTTGGTATAATTAATCAGTGAGGCTATCTAGCTCTGGCTTTTCTCTTGGCACTTTTTCTGTCCTCAAACTCATGATCCCCCTGGCTCAGCCTCCTGAGTCACTGGAATTACAGGCATATGCCATGATGCCTGGGTGTTCAATTGTTTTTTTTTTTTTTTAATATTTCTTAGTTTTCTTTTTTCTTTCTGTGGCACTTGGGGATTGGAACTAGGACCTCATGCATACTCTGTAAGCACTCTCCCACTGGGGTGCACCCCCAGCCCATTTTTTTATATTTTTTATTTTGAGATAGGGTCTCACTAAGTTACATAGGCTACCTGTGGTCTCAAACTCATGATCGTCCTTCCTCAGCCTCCCAAGTTGCTGGGATTACAGGGATGCATCATTGTCCCTGGCTTTCCACTTCTTTTTGATATTTATATTTTATTTATATACTGTTTTCTTGATTTCTTTTATTTATTGTTAAGTATGAATGGCACATATGTATCTGAATTACCCATTCAGCAAGGTATCAGAACCAGTGAATACATTATTACTTATGGGGAAAAGTGCTTGGCACTCAACTAGCCTCCCATAATGGATTGTGGTTGAGTGCCGAGGTACTACTATATTAGAAATAAATTTGACCAGGCACAGTTGTGCGTGTCTGTAATCTCAGTGACTCAGGATGTGGAGACAGTAAGCTCTTGAGTTTGAGGCCAGAGTCAGATGGCATCTAATGTAGTAAGGTTTTTATCTCAAGATAAAAAATTCAAAATGTGCTGGGGGTGAAGTCCGGTGGTAAAGCACTGGCAAAATATGTGCAATATCCTGGGTTCAGCCCCCTAGTACTGCCAGAAAAAACTTAAGGAAGAGTAATACTTGTGCATACAAAACTATAAAATATTGTTGGAAAAGATTAAAGAAGAAATCAACAAATGGAAACACATCTTGTGTCTGTCCATAGACTGGAAGACTTTTTAAAATAAACTTAATCAACCTTTATTATAGAAGTGATTACAAATGTTGCCACAGAAATAATCTCAATGCTCTTCATATCACAGTGGGCTCATATAATTTAAATCTGAATGGTTGTTTTTGGATTATTAAATATATTTTCTATATAAGCATAATAAAATGTTAATTTTGAAAGCATTGCAGTAGACAGTTGATTCAGAAAGACTTATTGGAAATAATATTATTATATACTCATTCACAGATGAAGAAACATGTGCCATTCTTTTTTTCCCCCTTTACTAGTAAATGATGATGGGGTATGGAGTAATACAATATTGGCTTTTTATGTTATGCATCCTTTACATCAATTCTGGCAATACTTTCATCAACCTGCAAAGTTTATAGAGCCTTATGACTAATATATAGTAAAACTCAGATGCTAATTTGGGTTATATTCCCCTATTTTTCCAATATACTTGTGAAGTTGCACTGTTTACATTGAAACCGTCCTCTCCCCATTCATCCTTCCACATTGACCCTCCTTCCCATCTCATCTTCTCCAGTCTTCCCTCTGTTAGTTCCCTCCCCACTTCTTTCGACTCTTTATAATGTCCCTTCCTCACTAAGTTTGTGTATTTTTATATATCAATTTATGTATAGGATTTTTTAAAGTATGATTCAGCTCCCACATAGGACTAAGACCATATAGTATTTTTCTTTTTGAGCTTGTGTTCATTCATTTAAGATGATGTTCTCCAATTCCATCCATTTTGCTGCAAATGACATTATTTCATTTTTAAATTGCTGAGTAGTATTCCATTGTGTATACATACCACAGTTTTTCTATCCATTCTTCTGCTGAAGGGCACGTTGGTTGGTCGATTTGAAGACTTAGTACTGTTAAAAATGCCACATCTCTCCAAAAGATCTGTTGATTCTTTATAACCATGTCAAAATTCCAGCTATTCAAACACACCCAAAAATTCATATGGAGTGCAAGGTACCACAAATAGCCAAAACAATATTAAAAAGAACAAAGTTGGAGGACTCACACTTCTGCTTTCAAAACTTATTACAAAACTAGTTTTAGAACAGTGTGGTACTAATGTAAAAGTAGACACAGATCAGTGACATAGAATTAAGCATCCAGTAATAAACCCAGACATCTATGACCAATTGATTTTCAATAAGGGTGCCAAAACTACTTATGGGGAATAAGTAGTCTTTTCAACAAATGGTGCTGAAACAACTGGATATCCAGATGTGAAGGAATGAAGTTGGACCCCTTCCTCACTCCATACAGAAAACTTAATGTGGATCAAAGTCCTATATCTAAGCACTAAAACTATAAATACTTAGAAGGAAATATACATGTAACTTTATAACTTTGGTTTAGATAGTGTTTTCTTAGACATGCAAAGAAGCTATGGTCTGAATGTTTTTGTCCCCCAAAATTCATATGTTGAAACCTAAGCCCCAAATTGATGATATTAAGAGTTGGGGGGCCTTTGGGAAGTGATTAGGTCATGAGGACTTTGCCCTCATGAATGGCACTAGTACCTTTATAAAAGAAATTTGAGGAAGCCTTTTTGACCCTTCCACCATGTGAGGACACAGCTAGAGCATGCCATCTTTGAAGCAGAGAGTGAGTGCTCATCAGACAACAAAGCTAGTGCCTTGATCTTGGACTACTTGGCTTCTACAACTGGAAACAATAAATTCCTGTTTATAAATTATCCAGTTTAAGTTATTTTGTTATAGTAGTCTGAACAGACTAAGACACAAAGGCTCAAGCAACAAAACAAAATATGAGGTTGGATTTCATCAAACCTAAAAACTTTGTTCAGGAAAAGTGTGTCAAGAACATGGAAAGAGCCAGATATGGTGGTACATACCAGGTAGAGCGCTGCCCTGCAGTCTCTGAGGTCCTGAGTTTGATTCCCAGCACCGAAAAAATGGGAGAAGGACGTGTCAACCCACTCCCCAGGCAATCCTGAAACAGTCAGCCATTGAAAACCCTATTAGGGTTGCTATGAGTCGGACTCGACTCAATGGCACCTAACAACAACAACCTGTAATCCCAGATCTTGGGAGGCTGAGGCAGGGAGATTGTGAGTTTGTGTCCAGCTTGGGCTACCTAGCAAGTGTGAGGCCAGCCTAAGCTACATAGTGAGACCCTGTCTCCAAATAAAAAACAAACAAACAACAACAACAACAACAACAACAACAAAACAAGGGCTCAATGTTAGCTCACTGAGAGTGTGTTTGCCTAGCATGGACAAGGCCCTGGGTTCAACTGCCAGCATTTCAGGGGGGAAAAAAAATGAAAAGAGAACTCACGGAATGAGATTGAGTACCTGCAAGCCATATATCTGATAACGTCCTAGTATTCCCAAAATATAAAGAACTTTTATAAGGCAAAACAAAATGACAAATTATGTGAAAAAAAAAAAGTGAGTAAAGTATTGAACAGATATTTTTAACACTTCTATCCTGAGATCACTGGGATTTAGCTCAGTGGGTAGAGCGCTGTGCTGCAGTCTCTGAGGTCCCAAGTTCAATTCCCATCACTGCAAAAATGGGAGAAGGGCCTGGCAATCCACTCCCAAGGCAATCCTGAAACACTTAGCCATTGAAAACCCTATGAGGGTCGCTATGAATCGGATACCGACTTGATGGCACCTAACAACAACAACAACAACAACAATCCTGAGGTCAAAGCAGACCCCCGAGCCTGTACTGGACATACACTGTGGGATCATATGTGACCCCAGAAGTACGATACCAGTTACGGGTTAACAAAACATAAAAATGACTAATAAGCACACATTATTTTCAAAATCTTTAATCATTGTTGTCAGGTGCGGGTGAGTCACCCTACATACAACAAGTGAAGCACTATTATCAGTGCTTCTCTGCTATTCATAGGGTCTTCAATGGCTGATTGTTTTTTGGGAGTGGGTTGCTGGGTCCTTCTCCCAAGCCTACAGCACCTGATTTTCCCAGGCAGTCTCCCATTCAAGTACTAACCAGGCCTGACCCTGCTTAACTTCCCAGATCTGACAGGATTGAACGCCACAGTGGCACAGCTGCAGGCCATTAATCATTAGGGAAATGCAAATAAGAATCACAATGAGATAGCACTTCAAAAAGAAAAAAAGAAATGAGCAATGAAAAGTGCTGGTGAGGATGTAGAGAAATTGGATCACTCAAATACTGCTGGTGGGAGTATTAAATCATGTAGCCACTCTGTAAAACAGTTTGGTAGTTCCTTAAAAAAATAAACATAGATTTTCCACATGACACAGCATTCTACTCCCAAGTAATACCCAAGAGAACTGAAAACATGTTCATGCAAAAACTTGAGCATAAATGCATTATGTACAGAGCAGTGTTATTGATAAAAAGTGAGAGGAACCCAAATATTCATCACCTGAGGAGTGGATAAATATGTGGTGTATCCATGCAATGGAATCTTATTCAGCCATAAGAAGAAAGGAAGTACTGATACATATTGCAATGCCAATTCACCTTGAAAACATTGTGCGAAAGAATCCAGGCACAAAAGGCCACATGTTATAATATACTACTTGTTTGATAAGCATAGGCAAATCCAGGTAGATGAATGGTTGCCAGGAGCTGGAAAGAAGGGATGGTAAACAGAGACGATTGATGAGAACAGAACTTCTTGAGGGAGTGGTGTGGGTGAAATGTTCTGGAATGAGATAATGGTGATATTTGTACAATATTGTGAATATAATGAATAACAGAGTTGTACACTTTAAAATAAGGGCTGGGATTTGGTTTAGTTGGTAGAGTGCCACTTTGCAGTCTCTGAGGTCCTGAGTTTGAGTTTGATTCTCAGCACCACAAAACTGGGAGAAGGACATGGCAACCCACTCCCAAGGCAATCCCGGAATTATGGTGCTGGAGATGTCTATTGAATATACCATGGACTGCCAAAAGAACCAACAAATCTGTCCTAGAAGAAGTGCAACCACGGTGCTCCTTGGAAGCAAGGATGGCTAGACTGTGTCTTACATATTTCGGACATGTAATCGGGAGAGACCAATCCCTGGAGAAAGACATCATGTTTGGGAGAGTGGCAGGTCAGTGAAAAAAAGGAAATCCCTCCACCAGATCGGTTGACACAGTGTCTGCAACAATGGGCTTAAAAGTAAATAAGATCATCTGCAAGTTCGAGACCAGAGTCAGTCTGCTTAATTTAGTGAGACCCTGTCTCAAAAAGTAAAAAAATGGGCTGGATGTGGCAGCTCAGTGGACCAACACTTGCACAGCATGCAAGCATGTGGTCCTGGGTTCAACCCCCAGTACCACAAAAAACAACAACAACAACAACAAAAAACCATAAATAAGATCGTGTGCCTGGCACAGAATCGGGAAATGTTTTGATCTGCTGTACATAGGGTTGCTATGAGTTGGACTCGACTTGATGGGACCTAACAACAACAACAACACACTTTAAAATAGAGTGAATTTTATGTGAATTTCAACAGACTGATGTTATTGTCTGTCTATTGAATAAAGTTGGTATTTTCATCAGGGTTTATTTTTTTCCTCTTTGATTGCTAGATGACTTGTTGATCCATCTGTTGTGAAAATGGGTGCTCCATAGTATTTAAGACTCTGGACAGGACACATCTGCCAACTCTAATTCAGACAGTTGTCAGAAATGGAATGACTCATCAGTTCTTGTAGTGGATCTTGACACCAATGCCTAGATTTTAAAACCCAGGTGTTTGTCTTCATTTTCTGTTGCTCTACCGAAATACCCAAGGCTGAGTAATATATAAAGAAAAGAAGTTTACTTAGCTCACAGTTCTATAGGTCCAAGAGAATAGTGTTAGCATCTTGACTTCTGGTGAAGATCTCATGTAGCATAAACTCACAGCAGGAGGTGGAAAAACAAGTGGGGCTCACATGGGAGAGAGGTACATGTGCAAGAGGGAAGGGAGTTGCCAGACTTGCTTTATAACAACTCACTCTTGTGATAACTCACCCACTTTCAAGGGAACTACATTAATCCCTCATGAAAGCCATACCCCCATGACCTATCACTTCCTAAGATCCCACGCTTAGATTTCAACATAAGTTTGGCAGGAACAAATCACAAGCAAACAGCACCAGGTGTGGAAAACACTGAGGGTGAATTTCCCCATTAATGGGGTGGCCTATTATCCATAAACAATGGGCATGTGGTTTCCCTGCTTGACTTTCTACCTCTATGTGATAAAAATAATCTAACCTGGGCCCATATTTACTGACTTTTTTGATAGTTTATTAGTGCAGGGTAATGACTACATCATCAAGAATATTCTAGTTGATGTTGGAGATAAACTCAGTCATGGTAGGGAAGACAAGTTCCTTATAATTGATGTACTAGGGCAGTATTTGTTGTTGCGGTTGTTGAGGTCCTGTTGAATGGGGTCCGACACACTTGTTGTTGTTAGGTGCCATTGAGTTGTGCCTGACTCATAGTGATCCTCACAGGGTTTTCAGTGGCTGATTGTTTCAGGATTGCGTCAGGAGTGGATTGCCACATCCTTCTGTTTTTGCAGTGCTGGGGATCAAACTCAGGTCCTCCGAGAGTACAGTGCGGTACTCTACCAACTGAGCTAAACCACAGATCTAAGAGTCTGGCTCATGGCGAGCCTATATCCAATGAAACAAAACACTCCTCAACACTGTGCCATGCTGGGCACTATGCCAGTGCTTCTCTGCTATTCATAGGGTTTTCAATAGCTGATTTTTTTGAGATTGCTTCTGGAGTGGATTGCCGTGTCTTTGTCCTATTTTTGCCATGCTGGCGATTGAACCTGAAGCCTTAGCACAGAGCAGCACTCTACCAACTGAGCTACACCCCAGCCCATACAGTGTTTGTAGGGAACAATTAAAAACTAACACACTTGACAAATTTAAAACAGGTTTTATTTGCTCAAGAAGAGGCTCAAGTTTTTATTTAAAGAAGTCCTGGCCCTTTCTTCTTCTGTCCCTTATGCCTTTGATTTTCCTGGGATTAGGAGGAAAGAAAACAGGATTGTGGCTGTGAAGAGGCCGCCTGGCCATGGGCTGGTCTAGTGAACTGCAGGGCCATTTTTGTCTATGAGTCACAAGTACCAGGGGCTTTTCTCATTTAAAATTATGCTACACTGACCCCTTATGGCCACTGGTGTGTGTCTGACATGTGCAACATATTGTGGGTCCTTACGGCCATTGTCTTCACTATCTTGTCTGTTGCTATATAGTCATTTAGTGGCATTTCCCCAAACAGTAGTTCTTAAACACCTTAAACTTAGTATGTTTGCTCTAAAGTTCACACCACCCCTAAGGACACTTTTTATTCTAATTTTATAAAATCTGCAGCTTTATAGCACAGTAAGGCCAAATTTTAATTTCTATAAATAGCTTTGTATGACATATCTCCTGAAAACAACCACAGATTTTTCCTTCCTGGGGGATTCCATGGGGATGCACTGATGTTGATCTTATGTACTTGTTAGGCTTGACAGGTATGTCCATGATGGTTTACTTTAGAAGTTCAATGGTAGGGGAAATATTGCTTATAGTGAATGTCATACTCCCTGTTTAAGAATGTGAGGAGGGCTGAGAAGTGCAAGTGGGGAGGAGGTGGAGGAGATGGGGTGCTCTGGGGAACAGGGAACTAGAAGAAATGATGGTTTTTCTCAGCAGTGGCAAACCATGGGTGTCCTGGGTTTCTAGATGGACAGAGTGCCATCGGGGGTCAGGTTTGCAAACCTTGCTAGTAATGACAACAACAATAAGTAATTACTAGCAATGAGCTAGTATTGTGTGTCTGCAAAGCATTGGGGAAGTGGAGGGTGCAGAAGGTCTGAGCTGCAGGAGGATGCGGGATGCATTGGAACATGCAGCCACGCTGGCCAGCTGGAAAGCAGGGTGGTGCTGCATGGGCATAGAGACCTGCTGCAGCCTCCTCTGTCCCCCTCAGGCAGACCTGGCTGTGAGGAATAGTCTGACATGGAGATAACCTGACTTAAACCTTGTTCCTGAGCTTGCCGCTGAGGCTGTACTGACAGATGGAGGCTGAGGCAGAGGGTGGCTGGGCACTGGCAGGGGTCCCCAGGGGATAGTGCCAGGTGGGTGGTGCACCCTTAGTTGTGGCAAGGAGATGAGGGAGCTCCAGTTCTGTGACCCCATAAGCCTGCCACAATTACCTCCACCCCATGGAGAAGTTTCACTTCTACAGGCTTAACACTTGAAAATGTCCTTGGAACAATTTATCACAGTAATTAATAAAAATAAGATGGGAAAACATGTATTTATTTGGTTTTATCTCATTTGTTTTTCACATCTTCCATCTGAGATAGGATGTCCCTATTTTGCATATGGAGAAACTGAGGCTCTGAGAGCAGTAAAGAGAGTTCCTGAGCCCAGGATCAATACTTAGCAGAGGAAGGGCTACCTAGGCCACGGCCCTTCCTCCTGTACCTCCTGGCCTTCACCCCAGCCACACCTGTAGGTGAGCACGCTGGGCCCGTTCCTCATTGCAGCGGGGAGGGGAAACACACGCTGCAGTGCACCTGGGGTGTCTCTGGGAGAGGGTGGTAGAAAGCGCCAGCTGCAGGATGCAGGACCTTGGGTAGGTGATTCAGGGCAGGTCTCTGGAACTGGGGGATTGCTTGAGGCTGGAGGCTGGCAGACAGAACACAGACTACAGTTGCGCCAGGGCTGGGCATTTTTTTCTCCTTTGTGTCGTTGGTGAGCTGGTGATGCATGTGACACAAACTCTGTACAATAGCATCAAAAATTCTAGACAAGATCTGTTGGCCAATTGCTTATGGGGAGTTGTTAGGAAGCCAGTGCCTACCAATCCTTGTATGAGGGCTCCAACTAAAGGCGTAGGTTATGAAACATGTCCGGGAATCTAGTGGAGTCAGCCTTAGAGAGTCAAGGCCTTTTTCCCTATGGTTTTATTTGTGTAAAGAAGTGTTTGCTATAATTTGCAGGAGAAAGGGAAACTAAGGACTATCTGATAGTTGTTTACAACCTTAAAGAATGAGCAAACAGCTGGGTGCCGTGACACATGCCTGTCATCCCTGAGATTTGGGGATTTGGGAGGTTGAGGTGGGAAGACTGAGTTCAAGGCCAGAGGCAGCTGGGGCAACTTTGTGAGACCCTGTCTCAAACAAAAAGGGGCTGAGGGTGCAGCTCAGTGCTAGAGTACTCACATAGCATGTTCGAGGTCCTGGATTCAACCCCTAGTATGAGGAAGAAATTTAAAAAATAAAAAAGTGAATGAATAGCTTTTAGAATGCTGTGATCTCATTTACAATTTTAGCTAAAATTACCAATTAATTTTGAACTATCATCTCTAAGTGTTTTTTTCTTCTTTTTTTCTTTTTGTTCCCCATTGTGGGAATTGCAGTTTGTAGAGTGTGCATGAAGACTAACTTAATCCCTACTGGAAATTTTCTGAATAATGTATGAAAATTTCATTTTGGATTACTGTTTTTTTTTTTTTTTTTTTGTGGTACAGGGGGTTGATTCCAGGGCTTCATGCCTGCATGCTCTGCAAGTGCTGGACCATTGAGCTGCACCCACAGCCCACTTTTTTACTTTTTTTTGAGACAGGGTCTTGCTAAATTGCACAGACTGCCTCTGGTCTCGAACTTGCGATCCTCCTGCCTCCGCCTCCCCAGCCACTGGGATTACAGGCGTGCGCCACCGTGCCTGGCCTGGGTATTCTTTTAAAGAGTACATCACTAGAGAGGTGGTAATTTTAACTATCTGGAAATACCTAATGACTTGGAGTACACAGCATAAATGAGTGATAGACAGATATGAGCCTGATGTCCAATAAAAGGTAATGTCCCCACAGATCATATGGGGAACGTAGCATTATTTGTTATAAATTTCATGTCTGTGTGCCTTTTGTGTAGAAGCTGTAGGTCACGTAGAGGTGGGTGTTTTGGATATATGGTAATCATGTGGAACCTAAGATGGGGTGACATTTCAAACAGTCCTTGGTGGCATGTTATTCATAAGGAAGGAATGCATAGGACCCAGAGGTGGTTGATTAGGACCCAAGGGTGGTTGATTTTATAAACACTAATGTTAATGGTGCTCTTTTAAGATACAGAATTGCAGAAGTTTCTGAGAGCTTTGCTAATTTCACTTTTAAAATTTGATTCTATTTTTCTAGAGAATTTTGGGAAATAAGGACAGTGAATTTTCTGGATTAAAGGCAAAAAATTAATGTTCTTAATGACTATACTAGAAAAATGAGGGTAGTATTTCTGTCATTGGATAACTGGGGATTTTCCAGGTTGGAAAACAAAATCAAGCACTTTTTGTTTTTGCTATTGCTCCTACTCAGAGGAGGCTGGGATTTAATTTAGGTGGTAGAGCGCCACTCTGCAGTCTCTGAGGTCCAGAGTTTAATCCCCAGCACTGCAAAAATGGGAGGAGGATATAGCAATTTTCTCTCTAGGCAATCCTGGAACAATCAGCCATTGAAAACCTTATTATAAGGGTCACTATGAATCGGACACGACTCGGCGGCATCTAACAACAACATTGCTCTCCAGGAAGGAAATTTTTAATCCATGGTGAAAATGAACAAACAATAATAAGAACATATTTATAACCCATGGCAGGAGGTATTTGTATGAAGTCCATTTGGAAGTGTTTGAGGTGCCTTCACGGATCTGGCTCCTGCTCACATCCACATTCACAGTTTTATCAGGGTTGTTTCTTTCATAGGGAGGGCATATTTTGCAAACATCCTTGGCAGTTCCTCTAAAATTATCTGGTGAGCTTTGGGTTAGTATGGTTGCTAGTTTGTCTCTGTAATTACAGGAAATATCATGAAGAATTTTTGCTAGACTCCATTGTAAACTTATTTTGGTAATAGCATTTGGCCATCCTAAAAATGTAATGAGCATCATAACTTTACCTTTTTTTTTTTTTTTTTTAATTTCTTCTAAGTCAAGGCTTTTGGGCTGGGATTTGGCTCAGTGGGTAGATCGCTGGGCTGCAGTCTCTGAGGTCCCGAGTTCAATTCCCAGCACCGCAAAAATGGGAGAAGGACCTGGCAATCCACTCCCAAGGCAATCCCGAAATAGCCATTGAAAACCCTATGAGGGTCACTATGAGTCGGATACCGACTCGACGGCACCTAACAACAACAACAAGTCAAGGCTTTGTTCTGACAGTTAATAACAGTCTCTGATTTCTCCAAGACCAGTGAGATTATGGAGTATTTCTTTTTTCTCCTCCTCCTCCCCCTCCTCTTCCTCTCGCTCTTCCTCCTCCTCCTTCTTCTCCTCTCCGTCTTCTCCTTCCTCCTTCCCCTCTCCCCCTCCACCTGCTCTTCCTCCTCCCTCTTCTTCACTTCCTCCTTCTTCTTGACATAGTCTCACTATGTAGCACAGGTTGACCTCAAACTCACAACAGTCCTGACTCACCTCCCAAATGCTGGGATTACAAGCCTGTACCACCACACCTGAAATTATAGTAGTATTTCTCAAGGTTAATTGTGTTTCTTTCACATAGATGTCAGACAAAACATTACTATTAGGATTGATGTCTTTGCATTGGAGTGGCCTTTTATTATTATTTTATCTTTTTTTTTTTGTGTGTGTGTGTGTGTGTTTGTGTGTGTGGCATTGAGGATCAAACCCTGGCCTTATGCATGCTAGGCAAGCACTGTATCACTTGAGATACACAGCCATAGAATTTTCTTAGATAATAGCAAAGCATCTAAAATATCTTTGACACCCACTTTTTAAGGCTTATGTCAGTGTTGGAAGATTTTTATAAAGTATTCTAATTTTGTGACATACTTATCAAACATCCTATTTCTACTATCAATATAAACATTTGCTCTTCTATGTTTTTCAACATGGTCACATGGGAACAAATATTTTAATCATTTGAGATGATTTAATTTCTTGGACTAATCTGTATTTTAGTGAATTTAATCTTTTCCTGCTACTCCATCCTTCCCAACCCCTAATAATTACTAGTTTATTTTCAGGTAGACTTTTTTAGTTTCTACATATGAGAGAGAACATGTAGTACTTATCTTTCTTTGTCTGGCTTATTTCAACTAATATAATGTGTCCTAGTTTCATCCATTTTGCTGCTATAAATGATAGGATTTCATTCTTCTTTATGGCTAAATAGTACTCCATTGTGTATATATTCCACATGTTATTTATCCATTTATCTGTTGATAGGCACCAAGGCTAATTTCTTATCTTAGCTATTGTGAATAGTGCTGTAATAAACCTGGGTGTATAGCTATTTCTTTGGTGTGACAATTTCATTTCCTTTGGATATACAGCCAGGAGTGGTATAACTGGATCATATAGTAGGTCCCATATTTAGTTTTTGAAGGACACGCCACAATGTTTTCCATAGTGGCTGTACTAATTTATATTCTCACCAACATTGTATAAGAATTCGGGGTTTTTTTTTTGTGTGTGTGTGTGGTACTGGGGGTTGAACCCAGGGCCTTGCACTTGCATGCTTTGCAAGTGCTGGACCACTGAGCTGCACCCCAGTCCATTTTTTTAGTTTTTGAGACAGGGTCTCCCTAAGTTACGCAGACTGCCTCTGTCTCGAACTTGCAATCCTCCTGCCTCCACCTCCTGAGCCACTGGGATTACAGGCGTGCACCACTGCGCCCCACAGAATTTGTTTTCTCTACATCTTTACCAACATTTGTTACTGATTTTTGATCATAGCCATTCTAATGGGGTGACATGGTATCTCATGGTAGTTTTGATTTGCATTTCCCTGATGGCTGTTGACATTGAACATTTTTTTCATATATTTGTTGGACATTTATAGTTCTTCTTTTGAAAAGTGTCTATTCAAGATAGGTAATACACTCCAATATATAGGCATAGGAAAGTATTTCCTTAATAGGACTCCAATTGCTCAAAAAATTGCAACAAGAATAGATAAATGGGATTACATGAAATTAAAAAGCTTTTTTATAGCAAAGGAAACAATTAACAGAGTCAAGGAAACCCACACTGAATGGGAAAAAATGTTTGCATCCTATACATCAAAGGTCTGATTACCAGAATTTATAAAGAACTTAAGAAAAAAATACCCAAGAAAACAAATAACCCTATACACAAATGGGCAAAGGAACTGAATAGACAATTCTCAAATGAAGAGGTCTGTAAAACCATGAAACACATGAAAAAATGCTCACTATCCCTAGCCATTAGGGAAAGGCAAATTAAAACAACTTTGAGATTTCACCTTACACCAGTAAGAATGGCCAAGATCAATAAAACAAGTAACAAATGCTGTTGAGGTTGTGGAGAAAAGGGAACACTTTTACATCGTTGGTGGAGCTGTAAATTGGTTCAACAACTGTGGAAAGCAATATGGAGGTACCTTAAAAAACAAAAAATTTATCTACTGTATGACCCAGCTATAACACTATTGGGAACTTACCCAAAGGGAGATGTGTCATCATACCACAGAGACACCTGCATCTCTGTGTCTAATGCAGCACTTTTCATAATAACAAGGATATGGAATCAACCAAAGTGCCCATCAACAAAAGAATGGATAAAAAAACTATGGTACATATACACAATGGAATACTACTCAGCAATAAAAAATGAAATAATGCCTTTTGCAGCAAAATGAATGGAATTGGAGAAAATTATTTTAAGTGAACGAACATAAGCTCAGAAAGTGAAATACCACATGTTTTCACTCATATGTGGGAGCTGAATCAAAATTATAAGAAGGAAAAAATCCTATGCAGAGGTCCGAACATAAAAAAAAAGCTAAGAATGGTGTTATCATAGATGGTCCAGAAAATTCATGTGATAGTTCTGACAATGCAAAAAGAAAGTTCACTACAGAAAAAGTTTCTACCTTAAACAGAACTGGAACCCAAGGGCATATAGAGAAATATTACCATAAAAAGACAAGCAAATGGAAGAGAAGTCTTTGGTGGGTGGTGGGTGGGACGGGGAGAGGAAGCACAAAAGACGGTAAGGGGGAACTTATATGTAAAATGTACAATAAAATACATATATGGAAATGTCACAATGAAAAGAATGTCAGAATGAATCACATCAAAGTGTACATTAAAAGTTTCCAATAAAAAAGGAAAGTGTCTATTCATACCATCTGCCCATTTTTAAACTGTATTACTTAAGTTTTTTGAGTTCTTTATATATTTTGGATAATAACCCTGTGTCAGATGGCTAGTTCACAGATATTTCCTCCTGCTCTGCAGGTTGTCTTTTTACTCTACTGATTGTTTCCTTTGCTGTGCTTTTCAGTTTGACATAATAATATTTGTCAATTTTTGCTTTTGTTTTCTGTGATTTTGGGGTCCTATTTAGAAAATTGTTGCCTGTAGCAATGTCTTAAAGTGGTTCCCCTATGTTTTTTTCTAATAGTTTCAGATCTTATATTTAGGTTTGTTATCTACCTTGAGTTGATTTTTGTACAAGGTGAGACATAGGGGTCAAATTTCAGTCTTCTGCATTTGCATATCCATTTTTCCCAGCACCATTTATTGAAGAGGCTGTCCTTTTTCCAGTGTGTATTTTTGGCACCTTTGTTAAGAATCAGTTGGCTATAGAGGTGTGGGTTTTTCTTTTTCTGGGATTTCTACTCTGTTCCATTGGTGTATGTGTCTGTTTTTATGCCAATACTGTGCTTTTTGAGTTACTATTATTTTACTATCTATAATATGTCTTTCCCCCCTGCCCCTTTATTGATAAATATTGGTGGAGTACAGAATAATACAGCATTTGCTTTTTCCATTGTGCAAGTGTTACATCATGTTTGGTTACACTTTCATCAACTTACAAAGTTTATGGAAACTTTTGGTTAATACGTAGTAAAACTCATGCATTTAGGGATTATTATCCCCTATTTTTCCCTTGTACTCATGAAGTTGCAACATTTATATTGAGATTATCCTCTCCCCCTTTATCCCTTTACAATGTTTCCCCTCCCTTTTCACATTCTACAACTTTTGCTTCCCTCTGCTAGTCCCCTCTCACCTTGTTTCTACTCTGTTTATATTTTCCCTTCTTAGTTAAATTAAATTGTTCATTTTTATATATCAGTTTATGCATAATTTTTTCCTCCCTTTAAGTAAGATTCAGCTCCCACATATGAGTGAGAACATAGGATATTTCTCCTTTTGAACCTGGGTTCATTCATTTATGATATTCTCTGGTTCCATTCATTTTGCTGCAAATGACATTATTTCATTCTTTTTTTATTGCTGAATAATATTCCATTGTGCATGTTGTTGTTGTTAGGTGCTGTTGAGTCGGTATCCAACTCATAGTCACCCTCATAGGGTTCTCAGTGGCTGTTTTGGGATTGCCTTGGGAGTGGATTGCCAGGTCCTTCTCCCATTTTTGCGGTGCTGGGAATTGAACTCAGGAACTCAGAGACTGCAGCGCAGCACTCTACCAACTGAGCTAAATCCCAGCCCCCATTGTGTATATGTACCACAATTTTTTTTTTCTATCCATTCTTCTGTTGATGGGCATCTTGGTTGGTTCCATATCCTCGCTATTGTGAAGCATGCTGTATAGAATATGGAGATGCAGGTATTTCTGTGGTATGATGACTTATCTCCCTTTGGGTATATTCCCAGGAATGGTACACCTGGGTCACATGTCAGGTCTATTTTTAGTTTTTTGAGGCATTTCCATATTGATTCCCAAAGTTGCTGAACTAATTTACAGTCCCATCAGGGGTGTAAAAGGGTTCTTTTTTCTCCACATCCTTGCCAGCCTTTGTTGTTATTTGTTTAGTTGATCTTGGCCATTCTTACTGGAGTTAGGTGGAATCTCAGAGTTGTTTTGATTTGCATTTCCCTAATGGCTAGGGATATTGAGCATTTTTACACGTGTTTCATGGGCTTACGAGCTTCTTCATTTGCGAACTGTTTATTTCCTTTGCCCTCTTGTGTATAGGGTTGTTTTCTTGGGAATTGCGTTCTTGAGTTCTTTATAAATTCTGGAAATTAGTCCTCTGTCAGATGAATAGGATGCGAAGATTCTTTCCCATTCAGTGGGGACTTTCTTGACTCTGTTGATTGTTTCCTTTGCTGTACAGAAGCTTTTTAATTTCATGTAATCCCATTTATCTATTCTTCTTGTGATTTTTTGAGGAAAATAATAAAGGAAATGCTTTCCTGTGCCTATATGTTGGAGTGTATTGCCTATCTTTTCTTCTATTTTAAGGATTCTGGTTTTATGTTGAGGTCTTTTATCCATTTCGAGTTAACTCTCATGCATATTGAGAGGGGTAGGTCTGTTTTATCAGATAGAAGTAGAGCTACTCCTGCTTGGTTTTCTATCACTTGGAATATCATTTTCTATACTTTCACTTTCAGTTTGTGTGTGTGTGTCCTTACTTGTGAAGTGAGTTTCTTGTGGGCACCATTTTGTTGGGTCTTTATTATTTTTTAATCCATTTAGCCAATTTATATCTTTTAATTGGAGAATTTAGCCTGTTTACATTCAAGGTTATTATTGATAGGTAAGGAGTTATTTCGGTCATTTTGTTGATTTTTAAGTTGTTTTGAATATTCTATTCTTCTTATTATTCATCTTTGTGGTTTGATGGTTTACTCAATTGACAATGTTTGATTCTTTTCTATTTCCCTTTTGTGTATCTATTCTTCTAGTGAGATTGATATTTTCCACATAATTCCATGGTGGTAGTTATCTTTCTCCCACTTCTAGAAGTAGAAACTCCCTTAATCTTTTGTGAGACTGATCTGCTGCTCATGAATTTCTTCAGTTTTTGCTTATCTTGGAAGGTCTTTATTTCTCCTTCATTTCTGAGAGAGAGAGCCTGGCTAGGTATAATCATCTTCGCTGGCAGCTACTTTCTTTCAGAATTTAGAATATATCTTTCTATCACCTGGTCTGTAGAGTTTCTGCTCACAAAAATGTTGGTTTAATGCGATACCTGTAAACGTGACTTGACACTTTTCTCATGAAGATTTTAAAATTCTTTATCTTGTACTTTGGACAGTTTGATATGCTGTGGTGAAATTTTTTTTTGGTCATGTCTCTTTAGGGTCCTAAAGCTTCCTGCATACGGATGTTCATATCTTTCCCAAGATCAGGGAAATTTTATCATTATATTTCATTGAATAGGTTTTCTATGCTCTTCACTTTTTTCCTTCTCACCTTCAGGTATTCCATAAATGCAGATCTTTGTTCACTTAATAGTTTCCCATAGGCTTGAATGTTCTTTTCTTTTTTTTTCTATTTTTTTTGACTGACCGGGGGTATTTCAAAAGATCTATCTTCAAGTTCAGATCCTTTCTTCTTCTAGCTCTAGTCTATTGTTGAGGATTTCAATTGTACTTTTTATTTGACTTATTGAGTGCTTTATTTTTAAGATTTCTGTTTGGTTCTTTTTCAGAATGTCTAACAATTTTTTTACTGAATTTCTTATTCATATTCTGCATCACATTTCTAATTTTATTTAACTGTTTATCTGTATCTTTTGGATCTTACTGAACTTTTTTATAGTCATTTTGAATTTTGTTATTGTGCTTAGGATTGAACCCAAGTCCTCATGCATGCTAGGCAAGCATTCTATCATTGAGCCATACCCCCAGACCTCTTTTGAATTCTTTGTACATTTTGATTTTTTTTGGATTTTTTTTTTGTATGTTCCTACATTGAGATTTGGATATGTGGGGGACCAGGCATCTCTATCACTTTTATAGCATGGCCTTCTAGTAACCAATTTTCTCCTGAAGATGTTTCTTGGGGTGTTGGTTTGTTGTGCAATATGGGCTTTGATTCCACCTGGGCATCATAGCGTAGTTTCCCTATAGCTTCTTTGGTTGTGATTAGTGACTTTGCGCACAGTGCATGCTGTGGTGGAGTCAGACCCACCATCTCTTTGTGCCACATGGGAGTGGAGTCACTCTTGAAGTTCAGGTGGATGAGGTGTCAACAGCAGTGGGTGTGGGGTGCTCATTGTGTGGCAATGGCAGTGCTGCCACTCAGGGAGATGGGAGTTTCCTCTGATGTTAGCTCTGCTACTAGCAATGGCTTCTGACACTGGTGCCCCAGCAGTGTTGAGTAGCCTGAAGCACTTGTCCTACAACCAATCAGTGGTGCTGACCCAGATGCTGCATGGCAGGAACTGCAGTGCCCCCTCTGTGGAGCTCACACCTGGTGCTGACAGCAGTGTATGGTTGGACAAAATGGTGTGTGTGTTGGGGGGGAAGGGGGCAATGGAGAGAGTGCTTGCACAAGTGAGAGAGAGCGTGTGTGAATGCATGCACAGTGGGAAGCATATAGGTAGAGAGACAGCAGTAACCATGGTGTTTCTCTCTGCCTCAGTGGCAGTTCCTGCCTAGGAGTGGGACCTCAGCTAGAGCCACGCCAAGCTCCTCTTAGGGCAACCTTTTGCTGGGTGCACCCAGGAATTGGAGCAACAGCCAGGGCTTTTCTTCCCTGACTCCTTCAGCTGTAGTGTGCACCTGGAGTGAGACCATGGTCAGAGCTAGGCTAAGTTGCACTTGACATCCTGTGTGGGCCCAGGGACAGGGTAGCAGTAGTAATTGCAATATTCTCTAAATGTGGTGTGTGGGGTGGGTGGCAGGGCTGCATGCGTGCCTGCCTTTAGTGCTGGCACTGCTGCGAGTCCTCACAGGGCTGTCCATGCATGGTTCTCAGAGGGCAGGTCTTCTCATCTCCTAGTTGTTGAGCACTGTGCCTGTTGCAAGAAAATTATCCTTGGTTCTTGTTCCTTTGTTAAGAATCTAATAAGGAATAGCAGTGAATTGAAAGTTGTCAGTTTGTAAAGTAGATAGAGGAGTGAGGTGGGAAGGAGATGCTTAGTCCACAGAGTAGGGTGCCAATGAGTCAGTGGCCTAGTGGCTAAAGATGGGTTGTTTAATATGGTGTTTTTTGTTCATCTGGCAGTTCAGATAACATTAGGGTGGAACTAGTGCTGAACTGGCTTGCATGTGGTTTCCTTTCTTGGTGTCAGTACTGTGTGAGTTTCCTCATAAACTTGCCTTAAGACTCTTTGGCAAGTATTCCTCATGACTGGAATTGGCTCTCAGTGCATTTGTCCATTCTTCCCTGCTGCTCATGCCTGACTGCTACCTAACAGTGCCCTCTGTTCTACTTTGTGTCACAACACCTATCCCCTGCAGTGCAGAGGACTCTGGGGATCTGGGCACAGTCACTCTTGCTGGGCCATATTGTGTTAACGAAGCAGCTACCCACTGACCCAGTGCAGTGGAAGATCTGTAGGACCCAGAGAGGAATATGCAGGATTTCTGATTCTGTAACAGTCTAAATTTAGACTATTGCCTCATTTGCAAGATGGCTCCTGGCTACAGCACCCTGGGAGTTCACTGAAGATGAAGTAAATTCCTTTTCCAAAGCCAGGCTCCTGTGCAGATTTCAGGTTACTACTCAGTGGGTGGTAAGCCTGTGAAGGCCGTGAAACTTCCCAGTAGCTGGGGTTGCCCATTTCCATGCTGACAGTTTGCTGGGACTTCCTTTTGCCCTTACAGAGGGGTGAATGCCCCGTCTTCTGGGTGTGGAGTTGGGGTGGCAGATGTTGGGGCATTTTCTCTCTTACTATGCTGTTCTCCCTGTTCTCTGAATCTTACCAGGTCCCAGTCCCTCTCTTGCTGATTGCCACCGTTCTCCCACAGTCACTGATGTCAAAATGCAGCTCTCCATTGGTTACTTGGGTTCTCTGTGGAAGTGAGTGCTGGGCACTTCTACTCAGCCACCTTGTCCTCCCAGTATATGTAACTTTTAATTAAGTTCAACTTTGGTCTAGTACAAAGCAAACTATTGTGCTAATAAGTTTTTGCCATAAACTGTTAAGACTCAGAGTTCTCCAGAGCTTATAATTTGGCCTTTGAGTACATTGCCACTCAAATACCTTCCCATCGTGTTATCTGGAAAATCCAGACAACAGCAGGAACTCTAGTTTGTATTCTTCCCCTTTTCAACCATGTGGTATTTCTCAAGCCCACTGATGAGTGTCTCACAGGGTGAAATTAGAACTTAAAAATGGAAGAGACTTGGCAGTCGCAGTTGAGAAGCAGGTTTAGGATCCCTGTCATATCCTTACTGAAGTCTGCTGATAATGTCTTCTTAATGACAGTTTATATGAAACTTACCTGTTTGTGGACCTTTACACCCTATTCAATTTGGTGTAGAGATTCTCCAGCTTTAACTGTGACCTAATTTTGCAAGGGCACATGGGAGACCTGCTACCAGGATTACACAAGACCAGGTATCAGAGCTCTGGGTGTGCAGGAAACCTGGTGGCCCCCAGTTATAAATCATAGGTTAAAATAACAGGGCTGGTTCCAATGAACTGTGGTGAATAGGTCAGATTCAAAATCACACCATATGAAGGTTCGACTAAACTTTATACCAACATGGGAATGGTTTGGTTTTTTCGTGATGTAACTGATCTCAAACAGACATTTAATGTTTAGCATCTCCTACTTACCCAGTGGGAAAAGGACCTGGCAACTCACTCCCAAAAACCAGTCAGCCATTGAAAACCCTATGAATATCAGAGAAGCAGTAATAATACTGTTTCACTTGTATGTAGGGTCGTTATGAGTTGGACATTGATGCATGGGCACCTAACATCAACAACAGTTACCCAGCAAAATCTGGCTTTAAAATAGACTGGAAATATGAGAATAAGAAAAACAAGTTGGAGCAGGCAGGACATTCTGAGAGATTGACCCAAATGGATGCACTGAGGTGTGGTGACACTTGCCTGGTATCCATGTAGGCTACAAGGTCCCATTTGGAAGCGTTGTAGGAGGCTTAAAGTTGTAAGAGGGTCAATATACTTCATGTTTACAGGAAAAATGCATCTTAGATGTGTAACCTGTACTTCTGTGCCCTTCCCGACTTGGCTAAGTAGCTTCCAGTCTGCCCTGAGGCCTCACAGCCAGATGACTCGTGCTGGCACTTCTATGTGGTGCTCTGCTTTCTCTGCCCATATGGTCCATCCTTCAGCTTCACACAGGCTGCCTTCCAGCTAACCTGCCTTGGGGGTGTGGTGCTATCTGGTTAAACTGAAGCTTTTCAATACTGGGGGGTAAATGGCTGCTTCCAAGGCCGTAACCTTAGCCCAAGGCTTCCCTTCAATGACTTCTCCCAGTCTGAACTGATAGGAGCCCTGGTGGCTACCCCATGTCATGGAGCTGCAGCAGGTGGCCTCAAGCCCACTTCTGAGGCCCTAGACTCCCAGCTGCTCCTCCCCACATGCCCTGCTTCTCCCAATTGGGGTCTTCCTGTGGCATGACTTCCTTAGCAGTTTGATACAGGTTGACCCATTGCAAAACATGGAGTGGTGAGCTGGACACAGGGCCCTTCCTGAGAAGGGTGATTATTGGCTGTGTGGCTGTGCAGCCAGCCTGCCTCAGAGTCGTCAGTCAGGTGACAGCTTCACCACCCTCTCAAGAGGCTGAGTGTAAAATGGAGATAACCAGCATATGCTGAGGGGTTAGCCAGGTACTGACACAGAATAAGAGTTTAAGAAATGTGAGTAACTTTTTTTAAAGGCCTTTGTGTTATGATAATGAAAGGGGAAAACTATCACTGGATGAATCCAAACAGCTTCCCGGTAATTTTCTATCACAGACCCTCACTGACTACCATGGAAATTTCCTTAGAGCACTGAGGGTTCCAGTCATGACAGATCAGATGCTCCCTGTACCTGTCAACTCCAGAGGCTAAGATAGAGATGCTGTGGTCCACTGTGGTGTGAGAAAAATCTAAATGTGTCTTGTGTATAAGAAAGCATAACAGAACAAGTCAAGGCTTTTGAAAAAAGCATCATTTATTTCAAAGTACAACACAAAGTTGTATTTTTAAGAAATACACATTCAATCTTGTATGTCAAGACTTGGCTATGTGCATTTCAGTTTATCTTTAAAATAAATTCAGGTATACAAATGTTACATACCTCAGGTACAAACAGCACAGAAAATGCATATGATCTCAACTGAATGTTTTTACATTCATCCACTGTTCTTAAGGTGACTTACATTTCTGTAATCTGCTTTTAAGCCAAGACAGCCTTACTTTAAAAAAATACTCTATTTTCACCACAAAGTCCTCAGACATTTTTAAAATTAGATCTTGGCGCATAATATTGTGAAATTATTAAAAACCAAACTTGGTAATTTAGTAAAATTGTCACATGCCAGGACTTTTGGATCAACTCAAATTACTCCCTTAGCTGTAATGCCGAATTTGTGTTCACACAGATGAAGGAAGCGTGGGGAAAAGTGGGTAATGGTTAAGGTTTTCAGATGGACAGGTCTTAGTTGAGTTTGTGGCTGAGTCCAGGCTTTTCTCTACAAGCACAACAGCAAATCTCGTATTATCATAATTGCAAGAAAGATCAGACAGAAGCAAATGGTACAAGCCTGCTCTGCTCAGGTCTGCTTTACCAGGATGAGGGCAGGGGCGACAGCAGTGGGAGCCTTACAAAGATGTCTCAAAAACTGGCATAGCATGGGCTCAGCGAGGGGCCCCCACTTACTTGTTTGATTTTGGTTTTGCCTAATTTCAGTTCTCATGAGGGAAGTGTGAATTAGACCAAGGATCAGAGCTTCTTCTTCCAATTGTGGGGCTCCATATCCGCCATGGGTTGTAGGTCTGTCCCAAGTCGTCGGCTGGCCCAGAGGTGGAAGGTGTGTGGGCAGTGGCAGAGTTTTCTGTGCCCATGAGGCCAATGCTGGACAATGTGTTTGCCGGAGTGGTGAAAGGAAGGGTACTGTTGAGGTTGCTGGACCAGATTGAGCTGCTGAAAGGAGTGGTGGACCACAAGCCACTGGTATTGCCAAGGATGGACTGCAACAGAACACAAACACCCGACAGCATTTCAGTGAGCCAGGCGGCATCAGATACAGTGGTTAAGGTTATGCACAAAACAAGGCCAGGCTGTAGTTTTCCTTCCCATACACAGGTAGGCCAGAGTGTGAGCAGCTGGCTCTGAGAGTCCAAAGAAGGGATGGCAAAGTACAGCCATTGGACCCAGAGTTGCTGGGCTTATTTTGTGCAGCAGTCTTTCTGGGGCACAGGCAACACAGCTGTGTGTGTCCTGACCATGCTGTTTCACGACAGGGCAGCCGCACAGGTGCTGTGCAAGCAAGGAGGCCTGCAAAGCTTCAAATGCTGACCAGCTGCCTCTCTTTAAAGAGAATCTGCTGGCCACTTTAAAGAATGGCCACAGTGCTTTTAAAACTGAAGCCAGAATAATTACAAGTGAGAAAAAATTTATAAAGCTAAAATATCTCCCTTTAAATCTTACATGTCTAATTTAGTTTTCCTGAGAACAACTGGGATATTTTTCTACCATGATGTTATGAAGCCTTGAAAGCATTATTTTCCTTGTAAGAGGACTTTTTGGGAGCATAATCTTTGTAGAAAAATTTAGCTTATAAGGAAACAAATGCACCTTAGAAAGTTCAAGCTAAGAGACAGGTGCTCCTCAGAAATAAAATAAATGCAACTTTCCAGCTTGCCCCTGAAGGCCAGTGGGGCTGTGTACTGTGGACAGTGAAGCCGTACTTGGTCCTCACTTGAGTCTCAAATGGCCACAGCCACACCATGCTCTAGCTATAAGGTGGGAAGAGGCTGAAAATGACCTTGTCCTACAAAGGAAAGCCAGGTACTGGTCGCAGAGCTGCCCTGTGGCTCCTCCTGCAGCTTCCTGACGCTATGGCTCTGAACGCTGATGGGCCACTTAGGTAGAATATGAAGACAAAGCAGTGGAGACCACAGAAGTGTCACCCACCGCATTCACAGCACTCTTTGTGGCTTATGGTCCTGTCAGTGCCATCCATGTGACAGTGCTGACAGTAATGATGGGTGAGAGGGCAGGCTGAGGCCTTGGGTACTCACAGTGGCTGTGTGGGTTGGGGAGCTGGAGCTGGCTGGCCAGGAGGGGCTGGGATCCATTGCTGGTGAGTCCCAAAGGTATGAAGGGCTACTGTTAAACTCATTCCAGCTTCTCTGGGAGGCCTGATTGCAGGATCGAGATAAGCCAAGTTTGCTAAAAACTTCTGAAAGGAAGGAGACAATCAAGTCTGTATTTTACATGGCCAGGATCACTGGGATGAGATTCCCTCAGTCACACACACCTCGTCAGCTCCCATCACACTGTGGGTGCTGAATTCTGGGGACACTCCCCAGAACACAGGTACATGATTTGAATACTTAACCTATATTCATCATTAGGCAACATCAAAATGCAAACATTCCCCACCACTGACCTTGTAGCTAATGCAACATTCACATTGCTGCCTCTTAATTCTAGACAGCAAGAAAAAGGAGGTGGAACCCTGGCATACCTAGGAGTCTTCTGTCAGCTCAGAGTCCCTCCTGCTGAGAAGATCTGGTGGAGCACGAGCCAGCTGGCAGGTACTCCTGCACAGGTACCCCACCCCGCTGTGCCTGGGGAGGGGTGGGGAGAAGGACCCTTCCACATGGGTCACAGGAACCACTGAGGGGCTGTGGGGGCCGGGTTCCCAAGAATCCCTCCAGGACTGCAAGAACAGAACCTGCTTCTCTGAGATCAGCACATAATCCTTCTGTTACCGCCTGACTGCAAGTTAAAGAAATGCCCTTTGAATGTGTCTGCTCAAACAACAGTCATGCTTCCTCACTATGCAGCAGGTTTCTATCACTTGTGAACTACACCTTTCCCTCCTCCTCCTGTCCATAGGCTTATTAGTTATAGGTCTAGCGTTAAACACTCACCACCAGTTAGATTAAAAGAATTTCCAAAGGCCGAGAATGAATTGAGGGGGGTGAAGTCAGGGCTGCTTGGGTTGCTGACAGGACTCCATAAACCAGAGCTAAATGTTACAGGAGGAAAATGCAACACAAAGAAGTACGGTGGTTAGTGAACCGGGTCCATCACACACAGCTTCACAAACAAGAGGCACTGCTTCAACTGGGGGAGCTCAATATGGAAAACAAAGACAAAGGGAGAGCTGCACAGTGGCTGCCGGGTGAGGATCCGGGCAGAGACCTGGAGCTCTGATGCCCTCCAACTGGCCAGGAGCCACAGTCAAGGAAATGTCTTGCAGGGAAAACATCTTACTTATGTTTACTTGTTGGTAATGGAAGATTTATTAAAAGGGTATTTCAAACCTATGACTCACTTTCTAAACAGTGTAAAGTAGGAAAGCTGGGCCCACTCCCCCAATAGGCTTTCTGGTTCCTGCTGTCACTTATCTGGGAAAACTGATTGAGGTGACTGCTGCTGCTGCATGAAAATAAGCTGTTGTTTTGGGGCAACAAAGAGACGTGGCCAGTAACTGAGTCATCTGGTATTTGCTCCAATAGGTTTTGCTTTCTATTTCTAGGGATCAGAGTATATACTTTCACACCACAGACCATGCTAATAGAGAAGAATAACAACAGATTTAGCTCCATGTCTGCTAGGCCAAGGGAGGCCAAGGGAGGCCATGGGCTCCTTCCCGCTACAGAGGCCTACGAAGCCCAGCAACTGGTTTGCTACTTCCACCTGGCAGACAAGGATTCTCAGAGGAGCTTGACCATTTCTCCCAAATGCTTCCCCATAAATAAGGGAAAAAATGTCTTGAAACCCACCTATAGTATAAGATGCTAAGCTGACCAAGGAATCCTTCTCTATTACAAATGGTCTGCCAGCTGGGTGCACTGGTGCTTGCCTATAAGCCCAGTGACTCGGGAGGCTGAGGAAGAAGGATCACTGGTTTGAGGCCAGAGACAGCCTGTGCAACTTAGGGAGCCTCTGACTCAAAATAAAAAAAAGGGGGCTGGGAGTGCAGCTCTGTGGTAGAGCACTTGCCTAGATGTGCAAGACACTGAGTTCAGCCTGAAAAAAAAAAAATAGTCTACTGTACCTGTCTGAGCCGTCACTGTCAACAGGAATGTGGGAAATGCCAAGGTTGCTGGAAAAATCTGTTTTGTTTGAAGAAACTTTAGCAAAGCCATTCCCACCTGCAACAATGGTCTCGGAGTCAGTCAAAGGCAAATAGAGACCCTCTCCCCTAATGGCAGGCCTTGGAAGCAGAGCACTCACCAGGGCTCTTGTCGTAGCCTGCTGTGACCGCTGCAAAGGTGGGGTTGCCATTCTTGCCGGGGAGTGAGGCTGCTTTTGTCAGCTTGCTTTTGCTTCCACTGGGCTGCTTTGTTTTCAAGTCACTTGAGGGAAGAAGCAGAGAGAGCACCGATTCCTTGGTAGAGCCACAGGGGCACTTGTCTTGGGCATAGGGGCCATGGGTAAAACCCTGTGTGCTCTTTGCTGTGCTGGGCCCTGGTCTTGGGACAACTGGGGGCAGCCCAGAGCACAACCGAGGCTTGTGGAAATTCCCTGGGACCCAAGACTGCTTAATCAGATATAAAAGAAGGCATTCCTGGGGAAAGCAATGTGAGTCTAGGCTAGGGATCATAATTTAGGAGCCAAAAAGGCAGCGATCACATAGTGCAAAGCTGGAGGGCAGCCACTGGGTGAAGTGTGGCATCAGATGGGAGCACTGCGGCACTGAGGCGCAGGACAGGTCTGTTCTCAGGTCTCCCTTCCCATCAGGACATGGTCACAAGTCCACTGCGGTGAGGGCCCTGGGGAGAGGCTGCCTTCCCAAGGCTCACTGGTCACCACCCCTCCTGACACCCATGGAAAGACCTGACCCTGCCAGCAGGATGTGGCACACTGATGCCTGTGTGATGCAGAGATGGCACCGGTACCTGGGGGGCCTGCCCTCCCCCACTGTTACACTAACTGTGGGGCAGATGCTAGGTGACTCTGTGTCCAAGTGTCCCGAGACTGCCTGCCTGTGTGCTCCTCCCACCTATGCGGCAGCTGGCGCAATGGCAGCAGATTGGTCTAGATCCCGCCCTTCTAGCTACTGAGCCAAACTGCCTGAAGGTCAAAGTCAAAATAAATGTCGCATAAACCCATGTCACCAATTCATAGCACATCTCCTTTAGAGCTTCCCTGAATGCCTGGAACGCTCATAGACTCTTGAATGAGAACACAGTTCTAGTAAGTTAAATGGTATACTGCTCGGCCAGGGTACAGGGACGAATGAGTTAGAATGGGGACAGGGTTAGTGCCAGGTGAGGCACAGACACTGTAGCAGGAAGAGATGGCCTGGGGTAAAGGGCCAAATGGCCCAAACTTGGCAACAGAGTCAAGTGTCACCACGTGGAGGGAGTGATGCGAGGGGTCAGAACGCTAGGTAGTGAGAAGAGAGGCCCACCTGCTGGAGCTGCTGTTGACGATGCTGCTGTAGCTGCCCCGGGACGTGAATGGGCAGGGGGCGGCAGGGGGAGATGGTGAGGCAGGTGTTGGTGAGGTCTGGCGTTGTTTTAAGAAAATGTCGGCATTGAGGGTTTGCAGAGAAAGTTTATAAAGACTGTCAGTAGCTGGAAATAAAAAATAAAAGGTCTCATTAATGTTATACATTGATTTGTACTCTTCAAAATCAGACACTTTTAAAGTCCTGAGACTGGAATTCAGGTGCTTCTACAAAGAAACACATTAAAGCTCTTATGTATTCAATTTAAAGGTCTTAAAAGAGAACAGAGGAATTCAGGGCTCTGCCCTTGGGGCTTTCAGGGGACAGCACAAGTGCTCTGTCCATGCCATGCCCACAGGTGCTCCCTAACAGGGTCAGCCACCCTCTTCACTGTCCACTACACTCCAGGACGGGCAGCTGACCACTGCCTGGGACCTAAGCATCTGTGCATCCACCCAGATTGACACCTGTGGCAGGTGCAGTGCCTCAGGCTGAATATCCCCCAAATCCTGTGACAAAGACATGGTCTCCCTCTCACTGTGCCTGTTTGTGATGCCCTGGTGCCCCATCTAGTAAGTTAAATGCACACTGCTCAGCCATGGTGACAAAGATGAGTGGTTTAGAAGGGGAAGAAGGTCAGTGCACTGACATCACGGCATGAACAGACAGTCAGAGGTGCCATAGGATGGCATGTGTGGCTGTCACCAAGTCAAGGGCGCACCCTCAGGTTAGAGAAGCTCTGTGCCAGCTTATGAAGTTTACCAGGATATGAGCTCTTAGTACATTCCTGGGCCTGTAACAGTGTCTGCTACATAGCTATTTTAAAGATTTAAGACAGAAAAAAGTTTCAGTGTCATGAAATATTCTGATGCAAAATGGAACTATGTATAGCTTTTTCACAGAAAGTACATCATCTTGCACATCTATTGTACACACTTCGGGGCTTCTCCTAACATTGCCCTATGAAGAGGGCCAGGGACAGGGCTCCAGCCTGAGGGCTCCTGAATCCCCAGCCCTGCCCAGCTCAGCACACCCCATTGTGGCCCCCAGGCCCACACTGTGTACTCCCTGTTGACAGTGGGCACCCTCTTCTCCAGTTCCCTGTACCCTGCTTCCACAACCACAGGCTGCTCTGCATGCTGATTCTATTTCCTTGTCCATTCTCTCCAGCACCAGCTGCTTCTCCTCAAACCCAGGGCTCAGGGCCTGGATAAGACTCTCTGTTCCTAGGCCACATCAGGACTCCAGTTCTGGCAGTGCCAAGAGACGCTCCTTTCTTCTCAAGTCCACATTCCCCATTCATCTTCAGGATCACCTTCTACCTTCTTTCCTGCGTTCCGTAGTGGCACCAGCACCTTGCTTGCTGTCCTAGCTCTAGCCCACCCACTCTAATCTCTAACCACACTGGTGATCCCCTCTGCGGCTGCTCTGTTGTTCTGCTGACCTGACACCCACACTCAGCACCTGTCCTGAGCCTGCAGGCATCTCTGAATTCCTCTCATGCTCCTCGGAAGCCTCCAAGGCACAGTATGTCTGTCTAATACCACACATTGTGTGGGCATGCTCTGTCCAGACCCTTCCCTAGCTACTTCTTCTTGGTGCCTTCTCTGACCTCCCCCTGCCATCACCAGGACTGACCTCTCCCCCTGGTGAATGGCCCACACCGGGAACAGGCAATGCTCTATATTACGGTTTGGGGATGCCTTGTCCTGAAGAATCCTGTGTTGAAGGCTGGGCACTGCAGCAGTGTTCAGAGGTGACTCGATCATGAGGGCTCTAACTTCACCACTGAGTCAGCCCACTGATGAATCCACAGCTGAATAGAGGTGAGATCTGGCTGGAGAAGGTGGGTCACTGGGGGTATGTCTTGGGAGGGCATGTCTTTTCCCTGGCCTCTTCCCGTCTGCTTCCTGGCTACCATGAAGGGAGCAGCTTTCCTCCACCATTCCTCTCCAATAGAGTCAGTGAGCATGGACTGAAACCTCTGAAACTGTGAGCCAAAGTAAATCCTTCCTCCTTTAAGCTGCTTATGTCAGGTATTTTGTCACAACAATGGAAAAACTGACTCGAACACTTGGTCAGTGTGTGCTTTCTTGCTCTGAAGTGGGTGTTCTGGGGGAGTGCACCATGTTCCTTGGGGCAGCTCCATTGGTATATGTGTTTCATAGGCCCAGTACGGCAAAAGCACTTGACAAATGCTGATGGTCTGAAATCAGGGAAGCTGAAAAATTAGAAAAATACCTTCTGCAATAATGCTTGAAGTAAGAAGATGACAGGAGACGGGGAGGCTGAAAATTATATAAGGTATAAAAAATTAGAGAACTTTTTGCTTCAAATATTATTGTTTTCCTGTGGGGCTTTCTATTTGCCTTTCCTTTATACTTTTCGTCTTTTTAAGTCATGGAGAGGTATTTTAGTGTTTCATGTGGTACATGGCCCCATGCTAAGGGCTGCTACTTGGCACAAAGAAATCTTATGCACAGGCTGCGGCTCCAACCTGGTTTGAACAATCTGGGAGGAACAACAAACTCTTAGGCCTTAGCAGTCAGCTAGCTCAGCAGTGTGTATGGAGGGTGTGAGCACTAATCAAGATGAATGATCAGAGGAGGAGAGAGAAGGGGAGCTGAGGAGACGTGCAGGAGGTATAGTGACATAGCATGAACCACACACACTCTTGGCTTCCTCTGGCTATGTCACAGGCAGTATCCCCGACAGCTTTCTAGTGAGGCTGGTGATAAGATCATAGACTACAGGTTGTGGGGCCAACCCAAAGAGCTCCTTGGCTAGAAAGGCACAAAACAACTATGTGGACACAAGCTGTGGAGATCTGTTTGCTCAGCCCGGCAGCAGAGCCATCCCTCTGGCTATGGGGGAAGCCTGCCCTGGAGTCAGGGCTCTGGATGCACAGGCAGCCCTTGTCCCCACCAGCTGCTTCTCCAGACCTTTGGCCTGCCACTTCCCACATTCCTCCCCTTCTGAGGCATGGAGCTGAAAACCCAAAGGGCTAGATCTTGTTCTTTCCCCTCTGTCCCAGAGGAGTGACACCACCAGGTAGCCCCTGTAAACCGCTGGGTCTCAGAACCCTACGAAATTAGCTCAGAGGCATTGTATTCCCAGTTTCTGGGCAGAGGTGGCATCTGTTTAATGGGAATTGGCCAACTCACAAGGTACAAGCCAAGGACCAGCGTCTAGCTGAGGCCTCCAAAAGGATGTAAGGAGTCAGATCACTCCACCTGCATGCATAGCCTACCCACAGACTTGCTTGGGACCTCCTAAATGAGCAGGGACTCCAGGTCACATCTCACCCCTGGCAAAAAAGACAGTAGTAAAAGAGGCCGGTGAGCCTGGGGAAGGGTGGCGCCAGGCTTGAACGCAGACAACTTCTCTGGCACGTGATGCAGAGGAGCACACCAAAGCAGGTGTGTTCAGCAGACACTCCAGAGTATGCAGCTTCTGTGCTCTCAGTCAGCTTACTGAGGGCTTCAGTCACTCACTCTTCATCTCACCCCCTTCTCCCCAGGTGAGCTCATTGCTCAATGTGTCTGTACCTTGGTCTTCTGCATCCCCTCTTTAGTGCAAACTGGCCAACTATAAGTCCACTCTCACAGCGGTGAGTGCTGAAAGTTAGGTCCTAAGACTGCTCTCAACCCCCAACCCCTTCTCTCAGGCCCTCATTTGCTTGTCTCTGTTGTCTTCCATGTCAGGCCAAAAGTATCTACAGAGCGAAGACTTCTACCTTAGTTTAGCAGACTGTGCTTACTGTCTTGATTTATGGCAGGCTAAATCTGAGAGAAACAAGTTCAAGAAGGTAGTGAGAGAGCAATCATGAAACCTTCATGGAAGGTTTTTGTGTAAAAGATGAGGGTAAAGTTGGGAGTAAACTGAATTTTTAAAAAACAGTTTCACTATAAATGTACAAAGGAGAAGGACCCGGCAACCCACTCCCCAAATCAATCCACCATTGAAAACCCTATCAATAGCAGAGAAGCACTGACAACAGTGCTTCACCTGTTGTATGTAGGGTCAGATACCGACTCAATGGCACCTAACAACAATATAAACGTACAAAGAACTAGTCACAGGTGAAGTCTGAATCACTAGTCAATGCTATTAGAAAGCAAATAGTTCTCAGGATCACCACCCACACTGGCAGTGGTATGCTGGGACACCAGCTCCCTGGGGAAAAGCCCTAGGGTGAATGCTGCTGATTCTTGTGGTGTAGACCCCCTGCCCCTGCTAGAGCCAGGCTCAGTCTCCAGCAATGCATTCATGGCAAGACAGGGGAACAGTGAGCTCTTGTTGGCTGGTTCAGATTGGTTCCAGTGAGTCACTGAAAACAGGTCTCCTCTGAAAGATGACCACTCTCCCTGCAGTGAATTACTGCCCAGGGTGGGGGCTGGGAGTGAGGGGCACCATGGCTTTGAATCCATACTTACAGCTGCCAGGCTTGTGGACTGGCACAGCATCCCACTCCGGTGGAGGAGAGTCTTTCTCACCCTCTGAGCTACTGGTGTTGCCTAGTTCTTGACTATTTGGGAGGAATTTTGCTAGGGCAGGTGGCCTGTTATCCACTAACTTACTTGTACCTGCATGGAAATGAGAAAAGAAAGTTAATGTAAGATAATTCATCTTTTTCAGGTCTCCTTCAGTGAACCTTCCAATGAAGGCAGGGACACAGCCTCAGCATTATATTATGGCTTCTGACAACTGACTAATCACTGACAATACATGGCAATTATGAATACAATGAATTGTGACAACAGTATCTCTAAAACCAGACGTGACAATACCTTTTGTTTTCTGGGAATTTCGTGATTTGGATCCACTCGTCAATGCAGTTGGAAGAGGAATCTTGGTTGGGAGATTTCTACGTTGTTTACTTTCCAATGGGGGAGTATACGGTAGTTCTAAAGGACTGAAAGACAATCAAGGATGGAGAATACAAATTTTGTTCTGTTGTTCTGGAACAAAGGACAGAAGTCACTAAAACTGATTATCCTACAGTTCAATTGCATGCCTTACTAATATGGCTTCCTGAGGCCTGACCTACCCACAGTCCCTACCTAAACATTCCAGGATGCTCAGCATTTGCAGGTTTAACCTTTGCTGATCTGAGTGGTGGCAGCGTGCTGAGGTGGATTATTTGGTAAGAGGCGAGGGGCTACAGTACTTGCTTCAGATACTGTGTGCCAATATATGAGTATGAGCTTGGCATGGGCGAGCAGTAGGGACAGCTGGGCTGCTATGGGTGAGTCTCTCCCACACCTGCACACCAGTGGGACTCCTGACTGGGGAGACTTTGAAGGTTGTAGACTTAGGGAAGCTTGGGTTCTGTTATTCCAAACTCTTAGCACATTCTCTCATAGAAACTCTGCAATGAGCCAGGGCTAAGTTCTGGGCTCTTTTAGCTCCCTACAGAGTCCACTGCAGAGCAGCAGGGCAATGGTTTATGCAGGTCCAGGTGGGGGCCGAGGTGGGACTGTTTCCTGTTCTTGAACTCAGGATTAATCTTAGGCCAACACTGTGAGTACACTTTTCTATAGATTTACTTAGCAAGTACCTGCTTTCTGAGAGATGCTGAGGAACATGCTAGATAATAAACATGTGTACATAAGACAATCACTTGAACTTCCTGTCACCCAGGCCAAAATGGGAGGCCTCGTGGCTCTTTGAAGAAGACACTGACTGCTGGGAAACAGGCAGCTGGAGTGGACTCTCCTAGAAAATGAACTGGGAAGAGGCCTACGTGAGGTGCAATGTGGGTGGTATGATGACATGGGCAACAAAGATGGTCCCCACCAAGAGCATGTCTTGGATTTGGGAAGGTCTGTGGTAGGAGCTATGGCAACATCCAGGGAAGATATTCAGCTGAGGGGACCCAGTGGCCCCTGCAGAAGAATTCATCCAAGAACCACTGGTGATTAGCCCTGAGCTCCTGGTATGGCTGAAAAGCTGTCAGTACAAGATTGAGCTGATGGCCTGTTTTTCATTCTAGATCCACAAAATCTATGCACGTGGCTTTATATAGTGGCACTCTGGCATTTTCTACCTCTGGCCATGCTTGTCTCCCAACCCACAGGGGTGTAACCCTTACATCCCTCAGGCCTCCCCCACCCCTTTCATCAAGTTCTTTATCACCACATCATCTTCCTTCCATCACCACCCCAAATTCTCGTTCCTAGAACACTCGCCAATTTTTTGCTAGGTTCTGGGTCAGAGACAAGCCACTATACTAACTCACATGAGATTTCAAAGGTGAGAATGGTTCGAACTTTCCAGACCCAATGGCACTGAAACACCCCTGGGTCCCCTATTCCTCAACAAACCAAGAGAACAAAGGCTGTATGAAGTGTGATCTCATGAATGAATAAACACTTTTTAAAGAGGGCTGTTCACAGATACTTTATAAGGTGGTGGAGTTAAAAGACATTTTCTTTCATTCTTTTATTTATCTCCATTTCACACATTTTCGATAATAAATAGATATTATTTCTGGAATTAGTAAAAGAGCTCACCCCAAACCCAAAGGGTTTCTGCTAGCCCAAGTAAGTAGAATCTTAGGTATGATAACAAACTGAAGTGGAAAAAACCCCACTATTTATGGGTGAGACTATGAATACACTATTACAAAATCTTCTGTCCTCTGCTACTTCTGACCAACAGGGTTATTTAAAAACTCTGCCTTCTAAAAATGGCTCCAAGGCTCCCAGCACCCAGGTGCCCAGCCCCTGGTGGAGGAGGTGAGGTGTGGTTATTTTTAGGTAAGTCATCTATAAGTGTGGGGATGTGTATTGATACAAAGCTTAACTCTGCCACTGTGAAATTAATTGGCTATTAAGAAAAAAGGTACCAGACTATTTTATTTTTGCTGATTCATATAGTCCTAAATTAAACCAGGTGGTCTCTAGTATAAAATCTTTTTTTATGGCTTCTGAATGAAATAGACAAGACCTGACTTAATTGAAGTGACTGACCTCAAATAGAGTCCTCTGGAGGGCTACAGGCCCATTTCTGTGGTACTAAATCTGGAAAAACAGGTTTGTCCTGATTTTTGCCATTTGTATCCCCACGCTCCTACTCCTAGAAGCTTTTTGAAGCCCACTCTGGGAGTGTGGAAGGCTGGGGCCATAAGGTGGTGTCTGAGTCACCCCACCCCTTTTTTTACCTCTTATAAAGCTTCCGAAAGAAAGTGATGATACATGCCTTATGATATTGCTTAAAAATGTGCACATATTTCCTTCAGACGTGGAATCACAGCTAACAGGAATCTCAGGTATCACTAAAGCTAGGACTGGCCTGAATGACAGTGCATGGCATGAACAACTCAGTGGACACAGTGTGGCTCTGAGAGGCAACTTCCTCCTCCTCTTCCTTTTTTCTCTCCTCTCCCTCCTCCTCCAAGTCTATGTGCCTAACTGAATATCTGATTTACGTACTAGTGAATTCTGAGTCTTGATACTTCTTAAGTTCAGAAAAACACAAAATGACCAGTAAGCTTAAAGAGAATGGATTAAAAAGATTAAAAGACTGAGGTTACATATGGGTTTATCGCCAGTTAAAAAGACAAGTTAAAATACACTGCTTGAACTGTCAGCTGGCAGGATTTCTCTTTTAACCACACATCAAGACAACACAGGTGACTACTGTAACTGTCCCTTGACTGGGGAGTAGAGAACTGAGTGATCAAGCTTCTGATTTACCAAAGAACTTGAAATCCTTGCAAGGTAGTGGACTCAAGTGAAGTCTTTTACAGACTTTTCTTTCTCTCTCTCTTTCCTTTGTTCTTTCTTTTTTCTTCTTTCTTTCTTTTCTTTTTCTTTCCTTTCCTCCCTTCCTCCCTTTCTTTTTCTTTCTTTCTTTCTTTTTTTTTTTTGCAGTACAGCGGGGTTGAGCCCAGGTCCTTGCACATGCTAAGCAAGTGCTGTACCACTCAGCTACACCATAGCTCCTTTTTTATTTTGAGACAGAGTCTCAGTAAGTTGCATAGGGTGCTTCTGGTCTCAAACTTGTGATTCTCTTGTCACAGCCTCCTGAATCATAGGGATTACAAACTTGCACCACAGTGCCCATACGACTTTAAGAATTCACATCTGCTGATGGTCAACTTATGTCAAAAAAAAAAAAAATAAATAAAAAATAAAATAAAATCCAGAAACAATAGAAGTCAGTAGAAGAGGGATGAGGGTTAGGACTAACATATCCTACCTGTTTAATCTCAGGTACTAAGTTCAGGCAACAGGGTTAGCAAATGGCAGTGACAGTGGTTACAGTCACCTTTGGAATAATATCTCTAAGATTATTCTTAGAAGAACTAGTTTTAAAATTTACCATAACTATTGCATAAGTATTCTCACAAGACTTTTGGATATATAGAAAGTAGAATTTTTCATAATTTGGATTTGTTAGCCTCGTTACTTTAAAATATCTAACTAATTACCTAAGTCTGGAAAAGGCCTGGAAGAATAACCCGTCATCATTAGACCAGTAGGATGTTCTGGGATCCCTGAATATCAGCACCAATCAAGTGCCTCACGTTGGTTTCTCTCAAGAGAGATCCAAGTATGCTAGCTGCCTCCTCATAAGGAGTGTGGTCTCCTCTCTTTCTCCCATTCACATGGTTAACTTCTATTCCACTTGATCTTCCTTCTGACTGAGCCAGACTACTTCAACAAAGTGTGGGACTAGCTCACCCAAATTAACAATTTCCACAAAAGAATAAAGTTTGGGTACAAACACTCCCTTATTAATCACTGTCACAAGACATTTTATAAACTCAGAAACAATGTTAAATTTTACTGCTACAGTCACTAATTTCTTATTAACTCTTCATTTTACAGAACAGGACTGGCCCTGCCCAAGCCAGCTATATAATCCAGGGAGACAGTCTAGGCTAATGGTTTTCTAAAGTCAAGTATTATTCCCAGAATAGAGTAAGAACAGACCTTTCATAAATCTAAGGCCTGAACTAACAGTGACAAGCTATGACTTCTTTTAAAATTTATCCCTAACTCCTTCAACTTCCCAGATCACTTCTCCACTTACCACTATCCATCAGCTTTGATGATGCTGGTCATTTTTTTTTAATGAACTGGGAAGGGCATTATCAATGACACTAACACTGAAATAGTTTATTAGGTAGGTGCCAACCAGAGGTTAAATGAAAATACCAAGTAACCATAGTTAATGACTCAGTAGTTCAATGCATCTGTTTTCTTGGGAAACATTCTGCAGCCAGCCCTACCTGTGTGAATCCATCCCATGTGGACCAAACTGGAACTCTTCATGATAGAAATGTCTGATTGGGGATACCTTCCCTGAACATTTTTTTGGTAAGAATAAACTCTTCCAAGGCACAGAGATCTAGATCCCAACTGCAACTGTGTTAGTGATTCAATAGACTCAGAGCTCTTTTTGAGAAAAGATAAGCTTGTACTGGGGGCTGAACCATCAAGGTTATCTTTGTGCACAAGTGAAATGGCTCTCTGCCTGGGAATGAATTGTGAACCTCAATTTTCACAATCAATTACAACCCTGCCCTCCACATGTTTGAAATCAGAAGTGTGTGGCTATACCTAATCAACAACAGTAAATATTAGACATTAAAAAAACCCAAGAGGAACATGAAACAGTGCCTTGCTTTTGCTACCAACCTCCTAAAAAGTAACCAACCAAAACCAATGCCTGGCTTTCATCAGTAACTTCTTTTATATATCTTATTTCTCTACACTCATTTATTTTTCTCACCTGGGTTTCACATCTGTTGGGATTTCTTTCTTAACACTTAAAAGTTTTTTGCTTTTTTGCTTCACTTGAGACATTTCATTTTCATGTTTTTCAGGCATGGCTTGTTTTCCCTTTTGCTTTTCTGCATCCTGTAAAAAATGCACACTTAATTGCAGAGAAGGATTAAAAAAATGACTGAAATCAGTCCCACTTGAAGATGTATAAAACCTAAGATGTAGCAGATATACATGTCGTATGCACCGACATGACAAACTCTTTTCTTGAAATCTATTGTGGTTCTGTCAATTTTTAAGCTGTCTTTAACTTATAATTATGTTCTGAAGAGTCTGAGTTACAAAGGTCATTTAAATTTACATTCAGCCTGGCAGTGAGGGTGGTGGCAGTGGCAGCAGCAATTGGTAGTTTATTTTTATGTACTGGGGTGTAAAATTTTGACCTTATTTATTTATGAGAAAAGTCCAGCAAAGGCTACAATATGAGGTTAAACACTTCCAACAATGTACTTAATCCTGAACATAGAACTCAGGGCTGGAGAGCAATGCACACAACACATGGTATGTTCATGCCTGGTTGCTGCCATGTTATGAGCAATGGTGGGTGGCCGGGGTAGAGCTAACCACCACCTCCCACCAAAGGAAGGGCTTAGGTATTCACTCACTCATTCAACACACATTTACTGTCTACCCACTTGGTTCCAGGCAACAGGGTTACCAAAAAGGCCCAGTCTCTTCCCTGAAGGGCTGGGCGGTCTAACAGGAGGGAGACACACATGACAAAGTAACAAGAGTCTGCACTGTGGAAAGGTTCACTGGCCATGTGGAGCACAGAAGGGCTGTCCCATCTGGCCTGGCCCAGGGGGGGGCCACCCAAACTGCGTCTTAAAGCCATACCACTCAACTATCCCACCAACTGCTATTTCTGGTCCAGGGCCAGATCAGTACAGAACCTGCACTATGCTTACTTAGAGAAATCTGACACTGTGTGGCATCCTTGTGTGAGACCAGGAGACCTGTCTCCAGAACAAGGTATGTCTGTTCAGGGACTGAACTCGTCTGGGGAGCTGCAGGTGCAGTGGGCTGTGTACTCAACAGCTTGGTTCTTTACCACAGTTGCTCCCGCTGGGCAAAGACATACTCAGCAAGTGGGGCCAGCCACGGGTGTGGGCACCAAGCATGTGGTGAAACAGCACTTACCAGCCATCCAGCCTTGGGGTGTGGTTATTTAATGAGGCAGCCTGGATTGAACAGGCCATACCAGGTCAGTCTATTTAACTGTCAAGAGTAAACAGCCAGAGGTAGGGCTAGCCCCCACCTTCTTCCCAACTCATACACCTTCTGAGACTATTTTGAGCTATTTGAGAAATATTTCCTGAACCTGTATCCGGTCAGGCAGAGTGCAGACCAAGAGCTCTGTGAAGATAAGGACGGAGGTTTTTTGTCCAGTGTTGTTCTGTAAGCACCTGGCACCAGGCCTGGCACCTAGGTGCTTGACATACATTTGTTCATGGAATGGGTAGAAGCAGGCTGGAGAACACATACAAGAGAAAATGAACCATCCATCAAGTGTGATCTACTTGGGAAGATAATACACAACCTGTACACTGAGATCAGTCACAAAGGAAGAAAAGCACATAGCCTATCTGCGTGAGCACAGAACAGGAGGAATAAAACTCAATGGAGTGAAGGTCAGCAGGCCTGGGGCCTCTGGGAGGGCGAGCTCTGAGCAACATCTGTGAAGAAGCAGATGCACAGAAGATAGGAGACCCAAGAGCATGAGCATCAAAGAGGTCAGAATGATGCCAGTGGTGTGGAGAATGCTGGCAGGGGAATTGGCCAGAAAGGGGGCTGCTGAAAGGTGATCAAGAAAGAGGCTAGAAAAGCAGGTAAGGAGGTGTGGAAACACTGAGCTGAAAATGCTTTCCAAATGTTATTCATATAGCTGAAACTGCTGGGACTTCACTCAAGACTAGCCAGACATCCTCCTCCGAAGTCATTTGTCAAAATGCATAAATACAACAGAACTCCAGTGCTAGTTATGAATCGCACTAAGGTAGACAGGGCATCATGCCAACTGCAAGAGGGCATGAGGGGGAAGGCAGGTGACACCCACAGTAAGTTATATGTAAAATTACACCTAGCTGACACTATTGGGAACGTTTAAGAAGTGATTCCTTAGACCACCAGA
>VMDO01000866.1:108382-136065 GCA_007922755.1 Pedetes capensis
AAAAAAAAAAAACAAAAAAAAAAAAAAAAAAAAAAAAAAAAAAAAAAAAAAAAAAGAGAGAGAGAGAGAGAGAAAGAAAAAAAGAAATACATTTATCTTAAACAAAAAAACACCACGCTGAAGTGTGGCTCGATGGCAAAATGCTCGCCTAGTACGCCAAAGGCCCTGGGTTCAATCTTTAGCAACAACTCCTGGCCAAAAAAAACAAAAAACAAAACAAAACAAAAAACATTAGAAAGCCAAAGTAGACCTACACCCTTACTTTTCTGCATATCAGTTATAACTCACACTCTTGGACACATTCACAACTGTAACTTCGTCTTCCTTTTCTCATGCCTACTATGTGCCAGGCATTTTGCAATATTCCTATGCTAATAATCATCTGGCCTGCAGCTACCTTGGTATCTGATCCCATCAAATCTTGGAAACTAAGCAGGGTTGGCCTGGTTAGTATTTCGATGGGAGACTGCCTGGGAATACTAGGTGTTTTAGGCTTGGGAGAAGGACCTGGCAGCCTACTCCCAAAAATCAATTAGCCTCTGAAAACCCTATGAATAGCACAGAAGCACTGACAGAGTGCCAGGCATGGCAGTGTTGGGGAGTGTTTCATCTGTTGTACACAGGGTTCCTATGAGTTGGACCTGATTTGACGGCACATAACAATAACAACTATCCATGAGCTGAGGACTTCAAGGGGCAAGGCAGTAGTTCAGTGTGCTCATGTATCCTAGGTTGGGCTTCTAGTTCTAAGTGACCACACCATGGGCTACACTCCCTCTGAGAGTCACCATTCCACCTGCCTGGGGAGTGAGCTGTTACCAAAGCCCTGCTTCCAGCATCGCAATATACTTTAAATGGTATAGTTCCTTTACATTCTCTTTTGATAATTAAAGCTGGAAATAGTTTTTATGAGGTATCGTAATTTCTATATTCCAGATGCTCCCTAACTTTCAAGCAGTGTTTCCAGCTTCTGAGTATTTTATTTTACTAACATGCTTTCGAGTGCTCTTTCCTGGGTGAAATGAAGTCATCTGTCTCAGAGCCGGGACTTGTTTCTGCAGGAAAGTGACTCTTGACAAATGCCCAGGCACTCAGAGAATGAATCCTCAGAAGGTACATGCATGATACACAAAATATTAATTTTGTATTAAAAGCAGGACCTGTGAGATGGATAGTCTGGGCCCTGCAGGAGACACCCCTGTCCCAGCTATGTTTCGCATCACAAGCTCCCTCGTACCTCCTTGAGGAGTGGGTCTGTGTCGGGGTTGGAGGTCTCTGTGGTGGTGGAGGAGCTGTCGTCGTCGGCCAGGGAATCCTTCAGCTCATCCTCCTGGGGCTTTCCCTTTCCCCTCTTCTCTTTCTCCTCTTGCTTCTTTGGTGGCTTAGCCTTGCGTTGAAGAGGTTTTCCTTTCCCTGGGGATAAAAATAAAAGTAAAGTAACTCTTGATCTTCAAACATCTTAGAAAACAAAGTCACTCAAAGTTCTTTTTTGGAAGAGGCTAGACGCATTCTCTTCTCAGTAATAAATGTTTTTTCTGTACTTTATTTATTCTTGATTTAATGCTATTCAAATCAGGTTTGACTTTGTAAGCTATTTTAAAAACTCAGCTTTATTAAGACGTTGTTGTTAGGTGCTGTTGAGTCGTGTCTGACTCATAGCGACCCCCATAGGGTTTTCAATGGCTGATTGTTTTGGGATTGCCTTGGGAATGGGTTGCCATGTCCTTCTCCCATTTTTGCGGTGCTGGAAATCGAACCTGGGACCTCAGAGACTGCAGAATGGTGCTCTACCAACTGAGTTAAGTCCCAGACCCCCCTTTTATTAACTGGAAATTTTTAATGTACACCTTAATGTGATTCATTCTGACATGGTTTTCATTGTGACATTTCCATATATGCATTTTGATGTACATTATTCATATAGGTGCCCCCTTACCCTCTTCCCCTCCATCTTCCCCTCCATGCTTCCCCTCCATCTCACTCTCCCCATCTACGTCTTCTCTGTCATTTACTTGGTAATATTTTTCTATATGTCCTTGGGTTCCAGTTCTGTTTAAGATAGAAACTTTTCCTGTAGTGAACTTTGTTTTTATCTTGTCAGAACAACTGCATGCATTTTCTAGACCATTTAAATGGACACCATTCTTAGCTTTTTTTTCCCCTTTTATTTTGATCTGACCTTTGAATAGGATTTTTCCTTCTTATAATTTTAATTCAGCTCCCACTTATAAGTGAGAACATGTGACGTTTCTCTTTCTGAGCTTGTGTTCATTCACTTAAAATAATTTTCTCTAATTCCATCCATTTTGCTGCGAATGTCCTTATTTCATTTTTCTTGATTGCTGAATAGTATTCCATTGTGTATATGTACCATAGTTTTTTAATCCATTCTTCTGTTGAAGAGCACTTTGGTTGATTCCATATCCTTGCTATTGTGAAAAGTGCTGCATTGAACATGGAGATCCCAGCCCTTTTTGGGACATAGTTTATATATAATGGAATGCACCTATCTTAATGAATTTGGACAAACTCAGTAGATCTGGCAAAGTTGTACATCTATCTGAGAATATTCCCTAGCAGGTAATGGAGCTTTCAAAAGTCACAGAAGTGAAATATGGAGAGCCTCTGAAATCTGCTAAGAGATGGAAATCTGATGGTGACACACACGACGAACTGCCCTGTGGGTCACTTTGAGGGTGTTCTGAACCCCAGCACTAGAGCCATGATGGCTGGTCCCAATCCTCACTTTCCTGATAGCTGTACGATCTTGACCTCTCATCTGCACGATGGAGAGAAAAACCCTCAGAGGGCTGTAGTGAAGAATTACAAAAAGCCCTCAGAACAGCAGCTGGCATAAGAAGACTATATGATGTTATATTGGCTATGGGCAGAGTAAAATGGACCTGGAAACCACCAAGATAAGCGAGAACCGGCCCACAACATATTTCCAGGCCATGTTGTATGTGGTGGGAATACAACACTGATCAGCATGACTCTTGCCGCATGGAGCTGACTTTCTAGTGGGACTATACAGAAGCAAAGAAATCCCTAGATTCTAGCACCTCAGACTACTCCTGTGGAACTATAAGACCAAGCGACAGGTTAGAGCCACGGAAAGCACAAAAGCCACATTTTAACCCACTCTGCACATCACCATTATGAGATATACTCTTCTGAAAACAGTGACTATATACAACTTAATTTACACCTTAATGTCTGATGCTTTATCTCAAAGAATACCACCACTAATTGGTTCCAGAGACTCAAATTTTGGCATCTAGAACAGAGGTGGGGAAAATGCAGCCTGTGGGCCAGATCTGGCCTATGGCCTGATTTGTAATTGGAGGGCTGAGAATGAGTTTTACATTTTTAAGTGACTGGAAAAAAAAAAAAAGAATATGCTGTAGACAACATGTGGTCCACAAAGTGTCAAATATTATTCGGCTCTTTACAGAAAAAGTCTGCTGAGTCTAATCTAGAAAAAGAATAAGTAAGGTTCTGGTTGATTTCTAGGAATGTCATTTTACAATTTACTTCACATTGATTCCAGCAGGGTTAGATTTGAAACCATAACTGGGATAATAAGTTTCAAAAAGTTAGGGGCTCTCATCTCAGCAGAGGCTGACTAGTTGGTTTAATTATCTTAGCCTTTGAGACCCTGGAATGCCAGAGCTCCTACCCACATGGAGAAGGGAAGGGGCATGTCCTGCCCCAGCCCAGAGCCTCAGGACTGCTCAGATTCAGTTCAGCAGCCCGTGCTGCCTAGTCTGCTAGTTTTCTCACATGACCAAATCAGTGCCCCAGGCAGTGAATTCTGCACCTGCATTAATACAACTTAGTCATGTTCAGGCTCATTAGGTGAGAGGCAGTAGATTTGTATAAATAATCTATATTTATAACAACTTGAGACCTCCATTATAAACAGGAGGGGCTAGAAATGAAAAAAAAAATTAAATTGAACTCTTTTTTTTTTTTTTTTGTTGGTACCGGGGAATTGAACCCAGGGCCTCACACATGCTTTTTGTAAGTACTCAACCACTGAGCCATTCCCCAGCCCATTTTTTACTCTGCATTTCTGAGACAGGTTCTCACTAAGTTACAAAGGCTGCCTCTCACTTTGAACTTGCATTCTCCTGAGTTGCTGAAATTAAAGGCGTGCGCCACCATGCCCAGCTGAACTCAAAATCTGAAGCCATGGATAGACAAAAGAAAAAATACTTAAAACAGTAATTAAGTTGTAAACTCTGGCAAAACAAAGGCTATTTCATGAAAGAGTAGTTTATATATACATTTTACCTCTAAATCAGCATCTTTTATTAACTTCTAATGTGCTGCACTTGGACTTCTGTCCCCAGCCTCCTAACAAATGTGACTTTTATAAAGGTTATCAATAACCCCTTCACTGTCAAGGCCAGTGGTCCCTACCATTCCTCATTGTACAACATTCCAAACATCTATTCTCCTGGCACTGTAGAACATACCCCTCCCTCCTCAACCCTGCTGGCCCCTCAACATTATCACTTCTGGTACTTCTATTCTCCTCCCAACTTCTTTGCTGACTTAACCTTTGCTGGTATTACCTAGCAGTCTGTCTTTTTCCCTTCTATTCTTCCTGGGGCCACTTAAATTAACTCAAAAGAAGCAATTCAAATTTAAAGTGTCTAAAACTGTGTCAAATATACTAACATCTTTTGGGTTTTCATTCTACAATAATGTTTTTTAACCAGGCACACTTTAGAATAATCTTGTTGTTGTCATCAGGTACCATCAAGTCGGGCCCGACTCATTGCAACCCTATGTATAAGAGAATGAAACACTACCAGACACAGTGCCATGCCCAGCACTATTGTCAGTGCTTCTCTGTTATTCATAGGGTTTTCAATGGTGGATTGCTTTGCAAGTGGATTGCCAGTTCCTTCTCCTTAGCCTACATCACCTAGTATTCCTAGGTGGTCGCCCAACCAAAGACTAACCAGGCTGACTCTGCTTAACTTCAGAGATCAGGTAGGATTGGATGTGAGGCTGCTTTGTTTATAGAAGTTTAGAATAACCTAGGAAGCACTAAAAAATATTACAGCCTGGGTTCCACCCTAAGACATTCTGATTAAACAGTTCTAAAGGGGACCTTAGGATTCTGCTGTGCATCCAGGCAGAGACTCACTGGTCTGTGATCAGCCCAACCACCCAGCCTAGGGGCTACTTCACTTCAGTGGCAGGTGTGATTTCTTCTGCTGCTTCAATTCCCAAATTCAAATGTTGGTGGACAGGGCAAAAGCATACTTTCCTAAGAGGAGGGACTGATTACCTGACAGATGAGATTGACTGTGGGTCCATATCTACCTGCAGGCAGTCACTGTCTCCATAAGGCTGTGTATAGGGAGGGGACCTATGCCTCTGTCTTCCCAATTGGTGGGGTGAGGTTATCAGTGAATTTTCAGATCAAGTTTCTTCCCAATAGCCTCTCCTCTTCCTTGGGGGCTGGTTTCCAGTAGAAAGATTGGGCTTCAGAGAGAGGAGAGACTCTCCAAAACCTTTTGTTTTGTCAGTGTTTCTCCAAGTGTTTTTCAAGACCTGCAAAGTCAGCACCATCTGGGAACTTGTTAGAAATGCACACTGTATGGCCCCATTCCAGTTCTACAGAACCAGAAACTGTGGGGCTGGGCTTAGCAGTCCATATTAATAAGCCCTCTAGTGACTGCAATGTGTATGGTCAAAGGCTGTAAGTTCTATCTACCTTTGTCAGAGAGCTCTGTTGGGCGCCACAGGCACCTGGCCTGCTGGTAATAACGTAGTGCTTAATTTCCTACTTCTCATGACTGCTGTGTGTATATTTTCCCCAGGAATCTCTAGAGGAAAGATACTTATGATTTAGAGTAGAATCTGGGGAATTCTGGACCACCTGGAAGAAATTATCTAAACAATGCACTTTCACCATCAATCACTTGAATGGATTCTGTATGGGCGAGTGCTCTCTCTCTCTCTCTCTGTCTGGTGATATCTGAGGTTTGAACCCTGGGCCTCACACATACTTTGCAACTTCTTTATCTCTGGGCTGTACCTCCAGTCCATTTTTAATTTTTATCTTTGAGTCAGGGTCTCACCAAGTTACACAGGCTGCCACCTCTGGCCTTGAACTCATGACTCCCCATCTTCACTTCCTGAGTTGCTGGGATTACAGGTATGTGCCACTGTGCCCAGCTTCTCATCTCTAATTCCTTTCTTACATTACCCCTACTGCCTCTTCCTCAGCTCAAGACATCTTCATTTGTTGCCTAGCCTACTGTAACAGCCTATCTTCTGGTTAGGCATCTGTTCCTGTTCTAGTCTACCTTCTACAACACCAACAGCACTGATTTCCTTTTGAAACATTTTTAAAGCTTAAAACATTTATCCTGTCCTCTGTGTTCTGTAGCATGAAGTTCAAACCCCACCTCAATCTGGATCAATGGATCTTTCCTGTGTCTGCTCCAGCTTATCTCTAGTGCTTTTTAAACTTTCCCTTTGACTCATCACACAGCATGAAATTTCCTAAGCCTAGCTGCAGGAATGCAGAATAGAGAGTGAAGAAGTGGGAATCAAGAATTCAGAGGGGCTGGGAGCCATGGTTCATGCCAGTAATCCAAGCAGCACGGGAGGTAGAGGCAGGAGGATCGCAAGTTCGAGACCAGAGGCAGTCTACGTAATTTAGTGAGACCCTGTCTCAAAAAAAGTGGAAAAATGGGCGGGGGTGTAGCTCAATGGTATAGCACTTGTAAAGCATGCAAGCTTGAGGCCCTGGGTTCAACCCCCAGTACTACAAAAAAGAATTCAGAGGGATCCTTTTTCTCTATATAATACCTTTGGTGAAGATTTAAAATTAAAAAAAATTTTAAAAATTAGTTGACACTGGAAAAGTAGGGGAATATAACTCAAATATGCATTTGAGTTTTACTACATATTAGTCAAAAGGCTCCATAAACCTTGTAAGTTGACAAAAGTATAACCCAAAGTGATGTAATAGTTGCGTAATGGAAAAAGTCAATGCTGTATTACTCTGTACTCCACCATCATTTACCAATAAAGGGAGAAATTAATAATTAAAAAAATTAATTGACAAATACTTTTATATAATCTGTATTTATGGAGTACAATGTGACATCTTGATATGTCTTCACTGGGGCTATTAGTCTTATTGATAACAGCTACTCTAACGGGTGTGAGGTGATACAAGTAGAGAGCAAGGGGAGGGGAACAGGGAGATGTTCAAAGGGTTCCGAGTTTTCCTCAAACATGTGGAATAAGATCTATTGTATAGTAGGGTCAGTACAGGGACTAGAGTTAGTTATATGTTTCAAGATTGCTAATTAGCTTGATTTAATCAGTCTGCAATGTAAATATATATCAAAATATGACATTATACCCCATAAATATACATAAACTATTTTTTAATTATTAAAAAAAAAAGATTCAGGGGCTGGGCATGGTAGTGTATGCCTGTAATTCCAGCCGGAGGCCAAGGCAGGAGGATAGAGTTTGAGGCTACAAAGTGAGTTTGAGATTTATATAATGAGGTACTGTCTCAACAAACCAAAAAATTCAGGGGGAGACTGCCATCTCAAAGGTGAATTAATTCAACACACAGTAAAGGGGACAGGGTCTCTCCAGTTTTATGGGAAACAAGATTTACCTGGTGTATAACTAATAGTATGGGGCTGGGATTTAGCTCAGTGGGTAGAGCGCTGTGCTGCAGTCTCTGAGGTCCCGAGTTCAATTTCCAGCACTGCAAAAGTGGGAGAAGGGCCTGGCAATCCACTCCCAAGACAATCCCGAAACAGTCAGCCATTGAAAAACCCCATGAGGGTCGCTATGAGTCGGATACAGACTCGATGGCACCTAACAACAACAACAACTAATAGTATAAACTAACCCTTCCAAATACAAATGGCACCAGCTGAAGGGAGAAGCAGTTTAGACACATTCAGCCAGGTTCGTCAGGCTCACACCACTGTCTGATGAATGGTCCCTGAAGCCAGTTCCTCTCCGAGGATGCTGTCTTACCTACCATAGCCTCGTAAGCCTTGCATAATAAATTCTGTGACATTTCTCCCCAAATCACTGCTTTGTAGGCTCTCAGCCTTTTCCCCCTCAGTTCTATTCCTCCTGCCTTTGAAGCACCTTAAGGGCAGAGATCAGGCTTCACAGATCTCTATACCTGGGCCAAGTGCTCAGTAGCACCTGGCAGTCTGTACAAGTCAGTTCTGTCCCTTCTGAAATAGTGAAATACACCAATAGTGTGCCCTAATCTGAGACTTGCTGCCTCAAGTCTGAATGTTTCTTCCATCTCAATCTTTTCTAAGTGACTTATCCCATCAGTGAGTAGATCATAATAGCTTTTAACACAAAGCTTTTTTAGAATTAGTTGTCAGGGCCAATGAAGGTGGTTTTTGTGAAATGATAACCAATCTATGGTTTTATAGTACAAATCTCTACCAATTACTTTCTTTTTATTTTATTTTTTTTTTGCAGTACTTGGGGACTGATCCCAGGGCCTTGTGCATACTTTGCAAGTGCTCTGCCACTGAGCTGCACTCCTAAGCCCCCTTTTCAAAATTTTTAAATTGAAACAGGGTTCTTACTAAGTTATGCAGGCTGCCTCTGTCCTCGAGCTTGCAATCCCCTCCTGCCTCTGCCTCCTGAGTTGCTGGTATTACAGGCATGTGCCATTGCCCCAACTCTACCAATGACTTTCTAATTCCATTTCAGACTCCACATTTAGTACAACTCAAGATTTCCCTTAACTGGAAAACATAAATTCCATTAAAAAAATATTTGAAGACCCATACTTTTTGGAAGGGGCTAGGATTTAGCTCAGTTGGTAGAGCGCCGCTCTGCAGTCTCTGAAGTCCCAGGTTTGATTCCCAGCACTGCAAAAATGGGGGAAAGATGAGGCAATCCTCTCCCAAGGCAATCCTGAAACAATCAGCCATTGAAAACCCTGTGAGGGTCGCTATGAGTTGGACATGACTTGATAGCACCTAACAACAACAACTTTTGGGAAGTAGTGTCAATAGAGACAAATTAGGCAGACAGAACTCTCAGCCCCACCTCGTAGCAATGAGGAATCTCTCTACTCTTGGGTGCCAACAGGGCTAAGTAGGAAATCAGCACTTCTAATTCTACCTGGAAGTAACAAGGCAGCAAACCTCCTTGCCCTTTCCTCTGTGGGAGAGACACCCAAGAAAGCTAGCTAAAACAGAAGGCTTAAATAAGATCTAGTCTCAGAATATTACCAAGGGCCTAGGTCTTAATCTAGAGTCATTCTTCATACCAAGAATTGGGAAGCTCTCAAATGAAAAACCAAAGAATCAACACCAAGATGACAGACCTGTTGGGATTATCTGACTTAAGTATTAAAGCAGCCCACCTAAAAGTGCTTTAATAAGCAATTATGAACATACTTGAAATAAATGAAAAAACAAGCCTCAGCAAAGAAATATAAGCTATAAAGGAGAACAAAACAAATTTTAGAAAAGACATGAGGGAGATATTTCACTAAATAAGATATACAGATGGCAAAATAAGTACATGAAAATATGCTCAACATCATAAACCATTAGAGAAATGCAAATTAAAACCACAGTGAGATATCACTACACACCTATTTGAATGGGTATGGTAGAAAAAATATGCTGGTGAGGATGCTGGATCCCCTCTACGTCACTGGTCCCTGGAAAACATTCTGGCAGTTGTCTAAAAAACTAAACATGCAACGATGGTATGACCCAATAAATTGAGTCCTGGGCATTTATCACAGAGAAGTGAAATCTTATGCTCATACAAAAATCTGTACACAAATATTTATACCATCTTTATACATCTGTAAACATGTTTGTGTGTATAGCAACTATATACAATGTGTAAACAATCTAAATGTCTTTCAATGGGCAAATGATTTAGAAAACTATGGTATATCCATATCATGGACTAATACACAGCAATGAAAAGGAACAAACTGATGACTCTCCAAAGAATTATATTGAGTGAACAAAGCTAATTCCAAAAAGTTATATTCTGTATGATTCCATTTATGCAGTATTCCTGAAATGACAAAATTAAAGAAATGGAGAACAGACTGGTTGGTAGGCAATAGAGAGTAAGTTGGGGAAGGAGGGAAGTAGGTTGTGGCAAGACACAGGTGTAGAAGAGATCTATGTGGTGATGGAAATGCTCTGTCTCAACTCTATCAATATCATTATCCTGACTGTGATACTATGGTGTAGTTTTGCAACATGTTACCATTGGGGGAAACTGAATAAAAGGTACACACCATCTCTGTATTATTATTTACAACTGCATATAATCTATAATTATCTCAAAATACAGACCAGGCATGGTGGCACATGCCTATAATCTGAGCACTTGGGAGCTTGGAGCAGGAGGTTTGCTAAGATTTCAAGGCTCAACCTGGGCTACATAGTGAGTTAGAGGCCAACCTGGGCTACATTGTGAGACTCCATCTTAGAAAAAAAAAAATCTCAAGAGATAAAGCTAAAAAACAAATATGTATGTATATATTCATGTATATGTGTGTCTCATTTAAGATTAAAAGCCAAAAGCCTTCAAGAGCTCACATGAAACTGTACGGGGCACTTCCATGCGGTGCTTAGCTGATCACTGTCAAGTATGTTATTCCTTACATCAAGTGTTATTCAATCTACTTTTAAAAACCTAAACACACAGTTTCTTGTGGAGACAATAGGCTCGTTTGGCCTAAAAGGCACTCTTCTAAATTCAACCCCAACTCTCTTCTCAATATACCTAGGGCTGGAATTTCTCAACCTGGCATCTTGTTTAAGAAAAATAACAACAAACAAACAAAACCCCAGGAGGCTTACAAATGTCTACTGCACTGGCAGCCAGTGCTATTCCCTATGTCAAGCATTGAGAAAATAGAATATAATTTATGGAACTATACAGTGATTTTCTACTAAATTCTTATACCACAGATATATATTCTAGCATAATTATTTTAAATGTTGCAATGAGTTAACATATCATAATTACAAATTCCCTGTTTTAGACATTTAGGAAGTTCCCATCTTTCATTATCATAAAACATACCACATGTAAGATTACATCCTGATGTTAAATTTCCAGATACGGACTTACTGGTTCAAAGGATATGTGTGCATTGTTTTACTTTTATGGCTTTTGACTGGTTCAAAGGATGTGTGTGCTTCAAAAACTGCTGCTTCCAACAATCTATGAAGATACGAAATTCTACTGAACATAAAATCTATGGATCCTCAGTTGTTGATACCTTTAGAAATATATAACTTGCATGCCTGGCTTGAAGATAGGGAGAACGTTAGTCATTTCACAGATTAAACTCTATTCACCAACAATTAACTGGGTGCAAGCCCCTCTACCACAGCAAACGAAAGGATAAGCAAGCCAGCTGTGGACATAGCTATTGTGATGAGCAGGGGCAGATCTTGACAAGAAGTTGGCTAGCAAGATGCTCTCTTTCTCTGTCTTCATGTCTTGATTTCAGGGGGGCCCTGAGATTCTGATCATCCTCATGGATGTGGCTAGGTGGGAAAGCAAACCTGGGGTGCCTTTTGAAGCCCTATCCATTTACTTCACAGTCTGTTTTGCCATCTATTTTCCCCAAATACCCAAGGCCTGCTAGGAAATTTTAGCTCTGGAAAGGAAGCCAGAGGCTTCACTTGGGTTCTTAGATTAAGCTTCTTCCTCCATCCTTGGGCTATCAGGTGCAGCAAGGGTGGAGAGGGTGCCTGGCTGGTGATTAGGAAGTGGTATTTATCATGCACCCAGCTTTTATTGTGGGAAACTGAGACAGAAAGGAATGTGTGGTGGAAAGCAGGCATACAACACACTCACACCACTAACATTTAACAGTTAGTAGTCAAGATTGAAATGGCTAGTACTAAACAATCATGTCCAACTTGGAGACGGAATACATGTTTCAGCTATGTTACCCCAATGAGATGAGAGGACGAAGCTATCCTCAAAATCAGATGTCCAACTGGTGCCTGATGCCTGCTCTGAAGAATGGTCAGAATGAAACTGTTTTCCGTGCTTTGCTTTAAAGCCTAAAAATTTAACGGACTCAAAATTCTTCACTGCCTCTGGCTTTCAACTTCTGATACTCCTGCCTCTGCCTCCTGAGTCACTGGGATTAGAGGCATGTGTCACCCTGCCCGCCTTCAAAATTCTTTATTGACAAAACATTTGTCCCTATATAAGGGCACTTTGAGGCTAGCCTCAGTGTGCAGAAAAAAATAAGTCAGGCTGCTAGAGCTCTGTGACAGAGGACTATCCACTGTTTATGGTCCAACACGTTAAAGACAGATTTGTCTTTACTCACCTGATTATAAAATTCACCTATGAACAGACTGACTATACATTCTTACCCAGTCACAATATATGCTGTGTTTGTGTGTCTGCATGTACATCTAAGAGCATGACATGCATGAGGAGCTGACCCAATGTTGTGGTGCCAGGCTCTACAGAGGGCCAACACAAAGCATTTACATGAAGAACATTCCCATATATACTTCAACAGAGACATGATGCCCATTACATTAGACCGCCCTCAGACTCAAGCAGGAAGATAATGCCAACAAAGTCTGTTTTCTCAGATGATCTCTGTCTCCTTTTTCTACATGAAAATCATGTAACAGTGTTTTCTTTAGCCTTATCGTTGTTGTTAGGTGCTGTTGAGTCGGTATCCAACTCATAGTGACCCTATATATAATAGATGAAACACTATTGTCAGTGCTTCTCTGCTGTTCATAGGGTTTTCAATGGCAGATTGATTTGGGGGAGTGAGTTGCTAGGTCCTTCTCCCAAGCCTATAGCACCTGGTGTTCCCAGGCAGTCTCCCATCCAAGTACTAACCAGGCCTGACCCTGCTTAGCTTCGGAGATCTAATGGGATTGTAGCCACAGGGCTACAGCTGCAGGCTTCTTTAGCCTTAGCCACCAGGGAATTTGTAGCTCAATTTAACAATGTCAACAACTTTATTCCAGGTTTCTGCTGAGATAGTGCCATAATTGAAAAAGCCGATATAAACTCCAAACCATTTTTGACTTTTATTCATTATATGTGCCTTAACAATTTAAACTACCTCTAACTTGTTTTAAAAGTAGGCAAGTTATGGATTATATAAAGTATGTCTTATTTGCTTTTCTGTATCTCCAGTAAGCAGTGTATGAATAGATTTGTAATCACTAGTTTAGGCTAGTTATTTTGGTATTCTCTCTCCTACTTTAAATCATTTCATTTAATTTCCACTCAAACGATTTACTTCAATGAAGTTTTAGTTACTAGCAAGTGGTTTCTCTGAACATGTGTAGGCCTTGACAGCTGTGGACCCAAGTTGAGTCATGCACTGTCAGGACACCCAGCAGTATCCTGACATCTATGGGGAACCTCTAGGGCACCAGCTATGGCAGGAATTTGTTATTCCTCTTCCTCTTTTGGCTGTATAAAAGGTCTAAATGGGATCAATAAATAATGACCAATATAGGATTCTCTTGGGTCAGTACCTATGTAAATCTATGTCCTATATTCCTTATTTGCTTTGAAATGATGCCTTTATATGAATACAAAGACTGAAATATACCCAAAAATATATAAAAAGAAAACAAGGACTGCTAAAGGACTGTTTTCAAAAACTCTGAAGCCATTATTATATTGTCGCATTAAATTCTATGCCTATATATAACAGATACAGTCCAAAAGAAGTTGGAAAAGAGTTCCTATTAAGCAAAACAACTATGCTCCTCTCCCAGGGAAGGAATTAACTGGGAGTTCAGGGGAAGACTCATACTCTATTTTGTTCCTGCTTCTCTTGTATTATTGGACGGTTGTATAAATACTGTTGGTGGCACAAGCAGAATTGGTAAGGTACACAGGACTAGGGAAAATAAGGCTGTACAACCAAAACTTTATAGCATGTAGATTTCATTTACTTAGGGGTTTCATAAGATTATTATACTCAATTAGAGTTTGGATTTTTAAATTCTAGAAATAAAAACAGCACATGCCTATAAGCCTAGTAAGTCAGGAGCTGAGGCAGGAGGATCATGAGTTTGAGGTCCCAGGCAGCTTATGTGACTTAGTGTGGCTCTGTCTCAAGATAAAAAATAAAGAGGGGACTTGTGACGTAGCTCAGTGGTAGAGCACTTGCCTAGCCTGCACAAGGGCCTGGCTTCAACACTCCCAGTACTACTAAATAAATAAATAAATAAATAAATAAATAAATAAATAAAATAAAATACAATAGACAGGCAAACTTTTCAGGGCAATTCCCTGCTATCCAAATAACCACTTGACGGGACCAGTGTCCTGATGCCCAAGTAAATCCACTGGCTACATTCCATGAGTGGGTAGGTCAGAATGCCTTAGCACAAAGTATCTAGATCACTCAGAGGTCATGGTAAACAAACATTCTGATTCAGTAGTCTGGGTGGGGGCCCAAGATTCTACATTTCTAACAACAAGCTCCCAGGTGATGTCATTATTGTTGCTCCCTGGATTACAACTTTGGATAGCAAGGCCTTAAATGACTTATTCCACAGCATCTTTTAGAGGCAGCCTCCTCTGTGTGGGTCAGCTACTGCACTTTGTGTTCCCAGGTATCAAGCTGAGAGCAGACACCTGCTTCCTGAGAGCCAACACTACTCCTCTCTGCTCACACTTGTCGAATTGCTCTGCCTGTACTGGGAAAACTGCTTAAATTCACTCCAAGAACTAATTATCTTTGCCTGTGGGACTACATAGATAGCAGAGGACAGAGTGGGATGCCTAAGAGTGACCATGCTTCACCAGTGCCAAACAGAGCAGGTGCCCTGCTTTTGCAGGGCAAAAAGTGAAGGGGGACCATGTCTATCTGTTTGGTGTGTGTACTTGGAACCCTGGGCATATAGGCCGGCTGCACCCACACTGTATTCCTACACACTGGGCCTGGCATCACTGCTGCAGCCTACAGATCTGCCTGGTTTCTGTGAGGAGCCGGCATCAGGCTTATGGACTTCTTACCCTTGGCCACCCATCTTCCGGACCTCAGGCCTTATTCAGGAACTCTGGAATCCAAAAATTCCTCAGTTACCTCCTTCCCCCAATTTTGGTGGCACAATCTCAGCTGATTGGATGCAGGCCTGCTTTTACAGTATTGGGAATCATAGTGGGTGTGCACTTCACTCCTTTCCAAAATTCTGAATTTCAAAATACCTTATGGCTCCCTGACTGCTGGGTAAGGACTGTGGATGTCACCTTTGGTGATATGGCCTTGCTGTTGCCAGTGAGTTTTACTCCTGTTATATAGTTCAGTACCCCACACCCAAGCCTGCACCCAAGAATCTGATACTGTCCAGACTTTCAAGGCTCAGTTCTGGACCTCAGTCCCCTGTCATTCCTTTCTGCCCCCATCCCTGCAGCTGGACTTGTTGGATTCTCCTTCCCTAGACAAGTCCACATTCTTCCTGTTTGTCAGGTTCCATTTGGCAAAAGGTTCTCAATGATCCTGCTAATTCCACACAGTCTGGCACATCTATCAGTCTTCTGCCAACACAGCTGTAACATTTGCACTCTCATGATTTTTTGCTTTTCCTGTCCTGTTGGACTGACACTGTTTTAATCCAACTACCCAGTTGTTTTTCTTCATGCTGGGGCTTCAGAGTACAATGGAAAAAAATGGCATGAAAGTGAGGTAGAGCCAGAGTGGCCCCTGGCTAAGTCCTCATGTTGTCAGAGGGGTTGATCTGTAAGTACAAGTCTCATATACCAGGGTACAGAATTTCCAGCTATTTGGAATCTGACTATTCCAAATATTGTCTATTTTCTGTTTCTACCCTACTACTTCCCCTTTGATCTTAGCAGATGACTATTATGTTAGTTCCAGTAAAAACTCCCCTAGGTCTGTGTGCTACTTCTTAACCTCTACCAACTCGCTCACATGCACATATCTGTGGAATAAGTGCCTCTTTACAATCTAATGAACTGGGTTCCACCCTACTCAACCTCCTTAGGTGCCTGGTTTCACCAATTACCTCCTCACTTGCTTCTCTCTTCTTCTCTTTTTGAGATAAGGTCTTGCTATGCAGCACAGAATGGCCTTGAACTGCTTCAGCCTCCTGAGTGCAAGGATCACAGGCATGTGCCATCAAGCCCAGTCAGTTGTTTTTTGGAGGGAGTGTAAGTGTAAAGTGTCAGAATCACTCATACTCAAGCCAAGATCCCACATCGCCCTGACATAACGTAGACTGCATTTTCTCCCTGGAGAAACAGCATAGCAGTAGTGCCAATCATTAGAGTGCAAAGGATGGTGTGGTAGTGTCTGGGGTGAGCCAACATGTTGCTCTCAGCTCCAATGGTCTTCTGACCTTGGTCCACAGATATCTTCAAGCACCATTCATTAGAAACACTCCCACACAACATATGCATTCTTTTCTTGTTAAAAATTACAGAACAGAGAAAATACAAGTTAAGACTAAATGCCTGTAACACATACTAATTAGAGGCCACTAATAGTTGGATGTGAAAATTACTCTCTAAACCACACTAACCTGGTCTCCAGGTATAATGCTTCATAGAAACTAATTGTGCCACAGTCACAAATAATGTTTTACCTACTAGGCTTGTAGAATACTTCTCTGCCTTTGCATCAGTTGGCCTTGCTGGGATGGGCTAATCACATGGATTTTCTACTTGCTTTCTGTCATGCTGACTACCTACTAGCTGGCCTTGCCCTTAGGATTCTGTTGTTAGCCCCTTGTTTGTCCTACTTCTCACTCTCAAGACCAAGTTCCAAGCAGACAATTCTATGAGGCTATTCCATAGCCACCTTCAACTTAACAGGATAAAGAAAGTATGTACCATTTCCTGTCCTAATAGTAACCACTGCAGTAGGTACACCCTATAAGTGGAAACTATTTTCTTTGCTTTAAAGATATCAGATAGAAGCTCAGAAGAGAAATTCTCTCCAAGGTCACACAGAAGGTGGCAGAGCCATGACTTAATCTGGGCCTGCCCATTTGGTAGGCCTGGTCCCAAGATACTGCACCACCCTGTTTCTTCCTGCCTTTGATAAAGCCACTCACCAGACCGCCAAAGCCCAAAAGGAGAATGGCTGAAGACACCACATTCTCCTGTTAATGTAGATACTGAGAACCTCCTGTGCCAGGTTCAGAGCTCTCTTAGGTTTTAACCATCAGTCAAGCAATGGCCTCCGTCCATTCCACAGAGTTTAAGTGCTACAGGTGGGAGAAACCACAGAAGTACAGAATCATCATCAATGATTGGGCTGTTCAGCTACATGATTCCTGCTCAGGCCAACATGAGCAGAAGGCATTCCTGGGCACCTTCCACCAGGAATAGTGACTGGACAGGAGCGAGAGAATGACTGGATGGACTGCAATGCACCCAAGCAGAGAAGGCAAGCTCAGGAAGAGCATGGCAGTAACTCAATGAGAGGTCAAACTGAAGGGCCTTCAGAAGCTAAATGTTGTATAAGCTCATTAAAAGGAAGAATTTTGTTAGAGATGTTGGAGGGGAGGGGAATAACAGGCTGCTTCTAGAAAGGGAAGGTTCATATTTCATAGGAACACAATGACCATGTGCAGCAATGTAGGGGTTAGCTTGTGAGACATTATACAGGTTCTCCCTAGCTGAAGCAGGCCTGTCCAACCTGTGGTCCATGGGCTGCATGTGGCCAAGGGCAGCTAGTAATGCAGCCCCCACAAAATCTTTTAACATCATGTGGTTTTTAGCCTTTATTTTCTTTGTGACTCCCCCTTATTATGTATATACACCAAATGTATTATATAATTTATGTGTGGCCCAAGACAATTCCTCTATACTAGATGCAGTCCAGGGAAGCAAAAAGGTTGGACGCCCTGGAAGGTTTCATCACGTATTACTATCTGCAACTCCATGATCAATGCCTATCTTTTAAAAGTTTCTCTCCCACCCTTCCCTTTCCCTTTCCTTTTCTCTCCCTCCCTCTCTCTCTCTCTCTCTCTCTCTCTCTCTCTCTCTTTCTTTCTTGTACTGGGGATCAAACTCAGCACCTTGCACATACTGGGCAAGTATTCCACCACTGAGCCACATCCTCAGACCTAAAGTTCATTTTAAAGACTGTTTCTACATGTATGTTACACTTCAAAATAAAATCATTTACCGAAGGAAAAAACATAGCCTGGGTTTGGTGGCACATGCCTGTAATCCTAGTGACTTGGGAGGCTGAGGCAGGAGGATTATGAGTTCAAGGCCAGAGACAGCCTGTGTAAATTAGGGAGACTCTGTTTCAAAATGATAAAAATGTGGCTGGGTGAGGAAATCACAGTTGTAGAACACTTACTCAACCCTCAGTAATAATGAAGAAGAAAAAGAGGAAAAAGAAGAAGAAAAATAAGAAGAGGAGGAGGAGGAAGAACAACAGCAGAAAGAGGAAGGAGAGAAAGAATAGAAGAGGAAGAAGAGGAAGAGAAAGAGGAAGAAGAGGAAGAAGAGGACGAAGAAGAGAAGAGGAAGACAGAACAAGAAGAAAAAATAATACAGATTCTATCTAAATAGTAGCAGTGGGAAGGAAAAAAGGAGTGTAACTACTCACAAGGAAGCTTGTAACCACTGTCTCCTTGTGGCTCAAGCATCACTAACAATTTGGTACCCTTGTTCCATCTCTAAAAATTTTTTAGTATATTTAACCCTGAGACCATTGTGAAAATTAAATAAAAAAAAAATATTTTAAGTTCTAAATCAAGGATCCCCCAAACAAGTGGACCTATCATGTGAGAGATCTATTGTAGATCTGAATGCAATGAGGCATTCAGCTTGACTATCCAATTCTTTCTTTGTGATAAGAATGGAATTAATATGTATTTATTTTATCCATGTCCCGAACAAGGGAAAACAAATTATGTAATTTGATCTGACCAAAAAAAGGGCTTTTAAGCACTCATCTACTATTACTGTGAAAACTACCCTGAAATATGTAAATTCTATTAATAGAGTAATCCAGAAAGGATTTCTATAGAAGTAGTTAATAAATTATATCCAAGACATTTTGCTCTTTTACGAACAAAAATGTATGTAATTTGATGAGGGCCCCATATAGCTAGTCTTCGTATCACTGGGACTAAGAAATTGTCTCAAAGAAAACTCCTAGACTCTGGTATGTCTGTTTTTTTTCTAGCCTCTTAGGGTTGCCAAGTGCCTTGATCCCTGTGTAAACTGGAGGCAAAAATTCCTTGGTGAATCAGTGAGAGAGGTACTTAAATAGGCTTGAGATAACATACATTAGCACAGCTGCCTCAAGCAGGAAAGGAAGATGCAAAAAGTTCAATTGTAAAGGGATAAAGCTGAAATACAGCTATAAGACATTGACTGTTTTTTGTTTTTTTTTTTTAATTTTGGAAGTTACAAGTCAACTTACCTACATATAGGTGAGAGACAGCCTTCCAAGATGGTGCCCAGCAACCCTCACTTTCTGTTATTTGTGCCCTTGTGGAATTGGCTTTCCTGAGGTGTGGGCTGAACCACACTTCTAATGAACAGAAGGTTGATGGGAAACCACTCCCAATATAGGTTACAGAAAACTGACTTCCATCTGCTAGCTTTTGTCCATATTCTTTGTTTTTCTTGCTAGTTCTGGTGAGGCTGACTGCTATGCTGTGAGCTGCCTTATGAAGAGGAACCCCAAAAAGTCTCTGCTACAGCCAATAAGGACTTAGAGCACTCAAGCCCTATCGGGAGCTGTGCCTTGTGCCATGAAGAACTGACTCTTTGCCACCCACCATCTGCATGAGCTTGAAAGCACCTGCAGGTGGATCTTAAGATGACTTTAGCCTTGGTCAACCGTGACTATAGTCTAGTGAGAGCCAGAGGACTCAGCTAAGCTGCTTCCAGCTTCCTGACTCACAAGAACTGTGAGACAGTAAATGTGGGTATGTTAAGTCACTAGGTTTTAGAGTAGACTGTTACTCTGAAGTAGATAACTAAGACACTATGCAGAACTCTGAAGCAGGGGTCAGCAAACTTTTTCTTTAAAGGGCCACACAATAAAATTTTCAACTTTGTGGGCCATATTGCCTCTGTTGCAACTATTCTACCATCATAGCACGAGAACAGCCAGCCACAATATGTAAACAAATGATTATGGGTGTGTTCTGATAAACATTTATTTATACAAGCAGGTGGTGACTTGGCCTACTGGTTGCAGGCTGCCAACCGCTGCTGCAAAGTAAAGGTTATATGGGAATTAACCTCCCCCACTTTTTTTGAGACAGGGTCTATGTAGCCTGGGCTGGCCTTAAACTCATGATCTTCCTGCCTCAGACTCCTGAGTTGGGGATTGCAAGTGTGCACAAACACACCTGGCTGGAAATCCTATGGGTTCCTCACTGTCCTCTTTTTTTGGAGACAGAGTGTTACTATGTAGTCCTGGTTGGCTCCTGCCTCAGATTCCTGAGTGCTGGGATTACAGGCATGCAATACCACACACAGCTTCAGAAGTCCCAATTTTGGGTTAAAATGGAGGATCTCCATTTTACCACTGTTTTCAAAATTACTTTAACAATGAAAAAAAGCTAAACTTAGAAAAATAATAGGCAATAAATTTCTGATTTTGAGAAGCAATCTAAAACATACAACTCTATCTTTTATGACAAACAAGTATCTCTGTTTGCCTTGTGATAAAGTTGACATTTGACACTGGAGATAAATCTGGGCCAGAGAATACCCACTACAGTAGCTGTCTATCCTGACTACGATTTAACAGCTCCTTGGACACGCTCTGGCTTTTCCCTCACATGCCACGTTTTTCTGACAACAGAAGGGATGATTACCTTTGCTTTTTGACAATGGTGATGGAGGCTGTTCTGTAAACACTTCTAGGGGTGGGGAGTCATGATGGTCGAAGTCTTTGTCCATGGCTTCTATGAGACTGGTGATGTCTGAGTCCTCTGAACTGTGCCTTGTATTGCTGGCACGTTCTGGGTGGGGAGGGTGTGTGAGGAGGGCAGGAGACAGCCTTTCGGACTGCGGCTCCTGGTGCTGAGGCACTGGCGGTGGTGGTGGAGGCTGCAAGTGCTGCTCCAGTGGGCTGTGGCCATGGTGCTGGCTGCTATGCTGGTTCTGCTTTGTCCCTTTGGACTTTCTGCCTGCTGCATGACTCTGGGTCGCTGCATTTGCCTCTAAGACAAAAGGGCTTGTTTTGTTTGCAGACTGTGAAGAGGCTGCTTGTGCAGAAGTCCTGCTCGAGGTATTTGAACTGTTTTTGGCTCTGACGTTTTCCATGTCAGCTGAGTTTCTATTGCTGTGGCTGCTATGTGGGTGGACCGATGGGCCACACTGTTTATGACTCCCTGTACCAGGACGAGATGATGAGCCACCTGCTCCACAGAACCCCCTACTGTGACTGGGGTCACAAGTGAGTGTGTTCAAGCTGAAAAAAAGGACCAACTACAGATCAGTAAACAGCAACCTACAACCTAATACTAAAAAAAATCATCAGTATAGCCAACAAAAGTAGAAATGATTTTAAGGAAAATCAGCAAGAGATAGGGATAACTGACAAAAACTTCCTAGGGTTTATTCTACCTGAAAATTTATAAATCAAATTAGTGATCTAGCTATGACTATTTTGACCTTCACAAAGATAATAAAAACATGGCAACTGGTATGAGCTCTTAATTAATGAGCACTAAACACAGAGTATTTTGAGTAGTAAGAATTAAGGGTCCCCATCCGCCCCCCACCAGCAAAGAAAGTAATTTTTGTCTTGTAATTACATCAGCCAAATCTATGTATACTACAGAACTGAGTGTTGGCATGTGAACATACTTTCCTTCAGATGAAATACCAACAATTCTCCTGAGATCAAATGGCCTTCCCACATCAAAGGGTGGGTTTGAGGCCTCAAAGGATAGTCGCCTTCGAAATGGTTCCCAAATTCCTTGAGCTTCCAAATAGGCTGTTCCAATGACTAAGAGAAATAGTGCACTGCAGGGACACAGAAGGAGAATAAGGATTGTTTGTCAAGGCAAGAGTAACAAATTGGTTACTAAATACAGTTTTTGCTAAACCACAGTATGATGTAAAAAACAAAGATGTCTATGACAATTTTTATTGGGCAAGACAAAAATCAACGTATTAGGGATAAAGGCTTATATACCAATTTTTATAGAATGCAATCATACATGGAGGCTTTATATGACAGAAACAATAATTTGTATCAGAAGAGACACCTTGAGGATAATTTTTCTTACCAAGAGAAATTTGAGGACACATGAGGTAACTACGTAAATTAATTTAGAGGTGAGTATATTTGATTTGCTAAAATACATATGGAAATGTCTGACCAAAATAAGAATGCTGAGGACTTAAAAAACATTTCTAATCAGTTTCATGCTGCTTAAGCATACAGTTAATTATATGTGTCAAAATCAAGTAATTTTAGCTGGTAAATTATGAGTTCTTTCTTCTTTAAGAAATTAGTATGAACTTCATTTATTGATTATCTAACAACTTTCAAAGGTTAAAAAAAAAAAAACAACTTGGCTTATCATGTATCCCATCCAAGAATGGTTCAGTTCTAACTGTTCCCACCAGTATGTGTAGGCTTGACAAAGTATGAAATCTGCTTTGTTTGTTGGCATATCCTAGAACTTTGGTGACTGGCACATAGTAGGCTCTTGATAAATAGTGTCCAATGATGAATACCAACCTCAAGATATGACACAAGTACCTCATTATTCCTGAGATGATGATATATAGAGCCAGCTCCCAATTGGGCCTGGGTAGGGCTTCTGCACAGGTTGCTAACATATGGTATGGAAGGGATGCATTCAATACAAATACAAATTCTGAGCCACTGGTTGTTACAAACTTCAGTTCACGAATAACTCTAGAGGCTGTGAAATCAGGAGTAAACCTAAAACAGAATAATGGCAGGAAGACTATGTTTTAAAATAGAACACAAATAGTTTAAATAAAATACCAGCCCCCAAGCATCTGAAATACAATGCAGAATTTGAGTGTGATACTTTTATTCAACTTCTTCATTTTAAGATGAAGTATTGTCCTGAGAGGTTAATAACAGGAACTGTACTCTGTGGGTAATTTGAGAAATTACATTAAAAAAGAACAATAATCAGCTTTTCAAACATTCATCAAGAAAGTAATATCTGAGCTTCTTTCCCTTTTTTCCTTTCTCTTTTTAAAATTTTAGTTTTTTTTTTCTTTTTATCTTGGTTTATTCCCAATGTCTTTGTTGAAAAAAAAAATCCTAGTCCTAGTGATTTTCTCATCATCTCTTGCAGTATTGCTTGCTGTCACAATTATTTTACTTTTTGCTAACTGTATGCACCTTGAGGAAAGATGTGATTCTTCAGTGTACCTTTAGGTCTCAAGCATTATGCTTTGCATGTATTAATGCAGCCACTTCTTAAGTAATAGCTATTGAAGATCATGAAATTATTATTCAATTAAGGGAACGGGGGTTATATTTATTACATAAACTTTATGATATAGCAAAATATCAATTAATTGTTAAAATGCGCTGCAAACTAATACTGATAGAGGCATTAAAACTGTTTTGAGTAAAGTATTACCTATTCTTGGACTTCACATGAAAAAACTATAAATAGCCCTTCTCTCTCTTGAGAGGCCTGCATCTGTGTTTTGGATGTGTACTATTATTCTTTCCTTAAGCATCTCCTTTATTATTTTTTTTAACCCACTAAATGCCCATGCTTAAATCTAAAGCATATACTGTCTCTTATCTTTTATTAATAAGTTCTCTTCTATTGTTTCAAAAAAAAAAAAAAGAAAAAGAAAAAAGAAAAAAGAAAAAGGAAAAGAAAAAACTATGCATGTAAGGTGTAAGTCTCTGTTCTGTGGCTAAGACACTGAAATCATACCAATATAATGTTAGTTGCTGTCGAGCTGGTATCTGACTCATAGCGACCCTATGTACAACAGGCAAAACGCTTGTGCTCCTCTGCTATTCACAGGGTTTTCGATGGCAGATTGATTTTTGGGAGTGGGCTGTAGGGTCCTTCTCCCAAGCCTACAGTATCTGGTGTTCCCCGGTGGTCTCCCATTCAAGTACTAACCAGGCCTGACCCTGATTAGCTTGATTTTTGGGAGTGGGCTGTAGGGTCCTTCTCCCAAGCCTACAGTATCTGGTGTTCCCCGGTGGTCTCCCATTCAAGTACTAACCAGGCCTGACCCTGATTAGCTTCCAAGATCTGATGGGATCAGATGCCACAGGGCTATGGCTGTAGGCACCAATATAAAACAACTCTGAAAATAATTTTGAAATTGTTCTCTGATTCACTGTGGAAACAGAAGTTTTATAACTTTGAAAACAAAAACATAAAGACATACCTTAGCTGAAGATTGAGTGGGAAAAAAAAAAAAAAAAATCAGGCCAGGTGCAGTGGCACATGCCTGTGGGGGCAGGGACAAGAGGATCTCAAGTTCGAGGCCAGAGGTAGCCTGCATAACTTAGCAATACCCAGTCTCAAAATAAACGGTAAAAAACAGGCTAGGGGTGCAGCTCACTGGTAGAGCTTGCAAAGCATAGCTCAGGCCCTGGGTTCAATCTCCTAGGACTGCAAAATAAAACAAACAAACAAAAAACCCAACAAATAAATATCAAAATGAATACATTTGTGATACGTTTTTTTGTAGGTATGAAAACATTTTTGTACTGTGGACAACTCTAGTATAAGGCAGTTAAGAAGATGTTAGTGATTCATTGTACTGTACCTTACAAGAGAATACTTACAATATGATTATGTCTCTGGAGGCATTGGCACTGAGTGCAAACTCTTGACAATTAACCACTTTAAAGCCATATCCCTCACAAGAGTATCCACTGATTTCAATGGTTTCTATGTGGATTTGAAGTTGTCCAGTGTTCTCTACTTTAAATGTTCTTTTCAATGTGAAATTTGGTTCTCTTAGTTTCAAACCTAAAGGAAAACAATCAGGAGTGATAATAAATCATGCTATCATGTGCTTCTGGTCCAAATAATAAATGCATTATTTGTGAACTACAATATGCCAGAGATTATGAGATTATTATACACCAAAGAGACCAGCCATTCCTCAGGTTTCATCAGGAAGCACTCTACTTTGATATGTCATTTTAGATGGCAGAAATTTTCATCATGCTCTACTTTTCATACTCAGCATAAATCAGCTAACATATGCAATAAGTATTGATACTTTAAATCTTTTATGATCCAAACCAAACAACTCTGAATGTCATAGATGAGATGTCCTTAACATCTTAAGAATTCATCACTGATGAGAGACAGATATACAAATATAGAAACACTGTTCTTGCTTTTGGAATTATTTGCTATTGAAAGTAAATGCTGCAGTTTGTGTCTTTGGCACTGTTAGGAATACTCACTGTCTGTACAATCTTTTAACAATGCTTCTGTGATTTTAAAGCGTAAGGAACTTCCTGGACCTGGAAGCTTGCCTGCCACCCTCAAGTTCTCGGTTGTTCCTTGTCCTTGGACCATCACGACATCCATTACAGTTAGGTTATTTCTACGCAAAAGCAAGAATTACAGATTTTTCTCCTGTTAAATTTAGATAATTCTTTGATCTAAAACTTCTACTGTTATTTTCTAAACCATCCTAAGGAAATTAATACAGTGAGCTTAAGGTTAAAAATTTAAAAATTCACAAACAGTAAGAGTTTTTCATTTTTAAGAGCCACACATGGTACAGGAAGACACTATTCATGTTTCTGAGTAACCTAAGGGCTTCAACATAAGTGTTGAAATTCAACCTACACTAGTATCACAGAACCTACCTGACTATGATGAGTGAAGAAACAGTTCTGTTGTGAACTGGAGTAAACTTCACTTTGACAGATTTCTTTTCTCCAGGTTTTAAAATTAGGTTTAAAATTAAATGTCGAGAGAAGCCCTCTGTAAATCCTGCTGAACTTTGCAGTGGATGAGCCTTGAATCATGTGCAAACAAACAGAAGTCATTAATATATTTTCTGGGGAAACTTCTTTTTTTTTCTCTCTTACTCAGTACAGTTTCTCAAATTAAGTACACAAACAACTTTATCTTTCATGATTTAGATACTGGTTAGCTGGCAACCAGAAGTAGACAACAAGTGATGAAATTTCATATTCTGCATTAAATTCAAAATTGGTCTTAACATATTCCCAGGTCATGGAAGTCCTTGTGTTTGCACTAGGTCTTTGTTTTTGTATACAGATATTTTTAATCTTTTAAATTTTGAAATACAACATACATGTAGGAAAGAACACAGTCCACAGCTCAATGTGTTAACACAAAGCAAACAACAGCATAACCAACATTCAGCATTTCCAGGTCCTGATGCTGCCCAGTCACTGCTTTCTTACTCTTTCCCTCTGAAGGGAACCAATGGAAGGGATGCAGCATGTTTTATTTGTAAAAGCATTTCCAATATATATCAATCTTTCCCGAATTTTATTGTGAAAACTAAGCACATAATTGTTTTACAAATATGTGATGATTTAGAGTATAGCCTAATTTAATAACTAATATATGAGTTTTTGGTGGCCAAATAAAGTTAAATAAGGTTAATGTATTTTTAAGTTAAAAACCATAATTTACAAATAAAGACAGACTTCTGATTTTACAGTAAGGCTTTAAAAAATGTTTTATTTATTTATTTTTTGCTAAGTACTCTACCACTGGGCTGCACCCTCAGTCCATTTTTAATTTTTTTTATCTTGAAACAGGGTCTCGCTAAGTTACACAGGCTATCTCTGGCCTTGAGCCTGAGATTCTCCTGCCTCTACCTCGCAAATTGCTGGGATTACAGGAATGCACCATTGTGTCTGACTGAAGTAAAATTAAGTGTAAACATTCTTGGAGTTGGCAACACTTGGCTATAAAAGTCCATGGCTTTTCATGGCTTTGCTGACACTTATAAGGAGAGTGAGTTCTGTATCACTTTTTACTCCCCTCAGCATAATTATGTTTAATACTACATACAGCTCTACCTACATGTGTACCACGAATCTACAGATATAACTTATAATTGTCTTTATAAAGCACATCACTTAATTCTTGCTTCTGATGTAAAATCTTTTTCTTCTACATCTAACATTGCTCTCTGTCAGCATTTACTAGGACAATAGAATGCTCTGATTGTTCCAAAGTGGTTGGTGAATAAGTTCCCTTTTTAATAAACTCTTCCTGGTAATTTATGGACACAATGATACTTTATACATATATTCCCAACAAACACTAGGTAATATAAGCTCTGATGACTTGGGAAACACTTTAGGATGTTGTGATGCTCTGGGAGCATTGAGGACCTCAAGATGTAGTGGTTTTCAGAGTGACCCAGAGACCTCTAGGGATCTCAGTGATCCTTTCAGGGTATGTGTGATGTCAATATTATTTTAATAATAATACTGACAGGCATTATTGCTTTTCGCTGGGTTGACACTGTAAATGCAATGAAGGGTAACACTGCTGACCCCTCACTGTGAATCAAGGCAGTGGTGTTAAACTTCCCTAGCAGTTACTGTAGGCTTCCTTGCCATGTACCTGGAGTGAAAAAAAAAAGTTCTTAATGAAGCCATAATAAACATTTTATTAAATCTCAACCCTGAGTACATCTCTTTAATATTCTGTGTGATA
>VMDO01000866.1:136165-147639 GCA_007922755.1 Pedetes capensis
ACAGGGGAAACACTATTGTCAGTGCTTCTCTGCTGTTCATAGGGTTTTCAATGGCAGATTGATTTTTGGGAGGGGGTTGCCAGGTCCTTCTCCCAAGCCTACAGCTTCTGGTGTTCCCAGGCGGTCTCCCATCCAGGTACTAACCAGGCCCGACCCTGCTTAGCTTCCAAGATCTGACGGGATCGGATGCCACAGGGCTGTGTGATAATACGCATGCATAAAACACTTTTCCAGTACACTGAAGTCTCACATTGCTTTTTCTTTTCTTATGTTTTTTTTTTTTTTCTTTTTTGTGGTACTAGGGGTTGAACCCAGGGACTTGTGTATGCTTTGCAAGCACTCTACCACTGATCTGCACCCTCAGCCCACTTTTTACTTTTTATTTTGACACAAGGTCTCACTAAGTTACGTAGGCTACGTCTGACCTTGAACTGGGGATCCTCCTGCCTCTGCTTCCAGAGTCACTGGAATTATAGGTGTCCACCACTGCACTGAGCTCTATTTTTTTCTTTTTAGAGACAAGGTCTTACAATAAAGCCCAAGCTGATCTAGAAGTTATGATCTTCCTGCCTTTGCCTCCTAAGTGCTTGGATTACAGTTGTGCACCACTACACCTGGCTTCTATGCTGCCTTGAAAAGCTATTTGAGATGCAGGCTTAACTAGCTGTTTTGCTTATGAAACTCTACTATGTATAGTGAATTGTGTCAACATAAGTTTGTGTATCTCAGGGAACCAAAACATTGGGAATATTTTCCCAATAGTTGATATAAGGTTTTATAAATAAAAAGGGAAAATAAGATATTCCTTCTTTTTTCAACTACATGTAAGTATCAAGTTGGATTTTCATAATATACTTCAACTAGAACAATGTAGCCTGCAGCCGTAGCCCTGTGGCATCCAATCCCATCAGATCTCGGAAGCTAAGCAGGGTTGGGTATGGTTAGTACTTGAATGGGAGACTGCCTGGGAACACTAGATGCTGTAGGCTTGGGAGAAGGACCCGGCAACCCACTCCCAAAAATCAATCTGCCATTGAAAACCCTATTAACAGCAGAGACGCACTGACAATAGTGTTTCGCCTGTTGTACACAGCGTCGCTATGAGTTGGATACCAACTCGACGCACCTAACAACAACAACAACAATGTATTATGAAACTAAATGAAGCAAGTGTGAGAATCTAGCTGTCTGTGAAGTCAGAGAGCCATTAAAGATATTTGCAAAAAACGTAAAACAATCTATCCTTGTAAAATAAAAATTTTTATAAAAAATATAGCTAGTTCTTATTTTTTATGTTATCTATGTTAAATAGAATAGATGCAACCTGTATACACAAGGAATCTCTATGGGCTCTTCAATAGTTTTATGACTGTAAGGGAGACCTGAGACCAAATATTTTGAGAACCACAGTTCCATGTTACTGTGGAAAACAGGGATAGAATTTATCCTAAGCTCACCCTACGACCCTCTTGGAATTTCTTATTTAGAATAGATTTCTAGGCTCTAAAGTATTCATTCATTTTCTTATCTAGTGTCTAGTTCAGTGCATTACACCTTGCAAATAACTAGTTGTACGCAATAAAATTTAAAAAGGTATATATTAGCTTGTTACTCATGTATATTTTCTCCTTTATAAAACCAGAGGAAAAAGCTGGATATGGTGGCATATCTATAATCCCAGCATTTAGGAGACTGAAACAAGATAATTGATTTGAGTGTGAGGGCAACATGGACTATGTAGCAATACCCTGTGGAACAACTAACAACCTCCCTCACCAAAACCAAACCAAATCAAACAAAGAAGCAGAGGAAACAAAGTTCTGCCTGAGGTTTCTTGTTAATCTCCAGTGTTACATTGTTTGTCACATCAGCATTTTATGGATGGGAAAAACAAAGCACAAAAAGATTTCAAGAGAAAGGCATGAATATACAAGAATATACAACTACTTAAACTTCAGTCTAGCACTCCAGTTATTAAAACATGAAGCTGTGGCAAAAACAGTATTTCATGAACTACAGGATATGTGGTTCGACAAGGCTAATAAGCAATTCCTCATCAGCAATGATCATGTGGTAAAATGGTATGGAAGAGGGTACTGGAATTTGAAAGAACTAGACTGAATTTGGCCTTTGGCAGAGGATCAGGGAGGCCAAAAGACACTGGCCAGTCTGCAGGGAGGTTAGCTGCCAGCACTGCTTTCCTGACAGATACCTTCTACATTAAGGTCTTATATAATAATGAGAGTCAGTCTGAATGATACAGAACTGTTTGGCTCCTACAACAACTTGACCTACATATGCATTTACTAATTCAAGATTACCTACTAAGTAAAAACCATGCATACTGCTGTGCCAGGTATTAATACAGAAAGTCGTAAGTTTCATAATCATGTTGCTGTTGTTATTAGGTGCCATCAAGTCAGTGTCCGACTCACAGTGACCCTCCATACAACAGGTGAAACAGTAGTGTTAGCGCTTCTCTGCTATTCATAGGATTTTCAATGGCTGACTGTTTTTTTTTTAGGGGTGGGGAGCAGGTTGCTGGGTCCTTTTCCTAAGCCTACAGCAACTGGTGTTGCAAGACAGTCTCCCATCCAAGTACTAACTAGGTTTGACTCTGCTTAGCTTCTGAGATTGGACAGGATTGGACGCCACAGGGGTATAGCTTCAGGCTTCAAAATCATAGAGCTTACAATTTCATTAGAAAGTATGTAATAAGAAAACTTAAATGGCTGAGCTCAATATTTTGATGCTTAATAAAAATAAGTTATGTATTAGTACATACTTTATCTATATAGTCTCAGAATTTCTGGTACTTATTATGACAAACCTTCGTGGGCTGTTTAAATGCCCACAGAGGGATCTTCTCACTGTGCTTAAGCCTGATCTAAATCCCACCAACTCTTCCTAGTTCTTTGCCTCTAATCAATTACTGAATTGTTCTGACTTCTTCAGTAACTTGCACTTCAGCCAAATTTAAGGGCAGCCAATAAGTTTCTTTCACATTTCTATTGACCATACTATAGAGTGGTATGAAATCTGAATACTTACGCTGTTTCTGTAGACTTGGAATTCTAGTGTTCTCAAATCTATCTTTGTCACTTTACTCAAGTTAAACCTAAAATGAAAAATGTACAGGTATGTCTTCATAAACAGCAACATAATTAAGAGAATTCCAGAATACTTGAAAATTATCTTTTGGCAGGTTTTGGTATCAATATTAACACATTAGTGGTCTTCAAAATATTAAAGGCCACAATCTACAATTAATACTTCATTATCTTTTAAAAAATTTAAATACTAGAACAGTTACACATGCCTTCTCTTTACAAATTTGCTAAGAGGAACTTCCACATTGCCTTAAATTCAAAGCTTTTCGAGATGCTTAATGCAATACTGACCTTTCTCCCTAGAACCTTCTGTCCACTTTAGTTACATATCCAAAATTGCTCTATATTAGACAGATTACTACAGGAGCTGCAATAGAGGTTTTATTTTTATTTTTGTTTTATAGCACTGGGGCTTGAACCCAGGGCCTCACATATGCTAGGTAAGTGCTCCACCACTGATACCCATCTGCCATTCCTCGCTTTTGAGTTTGAGACAGGGTCTTGCTAAATTGCACAGGCTGCGTCTGGCTTCAAACTTGGGATACTCCTGCCTCAGTTTCCTGAGAAGCTGGGAGTACAGGCATGTGCCATTGCACCAAGCTGCAATAAAGTTGTAAATGTGTAAAACAATAATTCAATACTATAGAGAAATGCTTTGATTATCTAAAGTATGCTTACCTTGAGACTAACTTATCCACAAAGACTGAAGGGTTGGAATATAAAGCCAGAGGAATAAACTGAACATAGACAGGAACATCTGCAGGATTTTCTAAGGTTATCTCTTCTTCCTTAAACAAAGCAACAATACGTTACATGAAAGACTTCTATAGTTAAAAGTAGGAGTAATTAATTTATAATACTATTACAAATTTATAAAACCTCGTATCATTTTGAATACTTACTGAAGAACAGTTTGTATTAGTGAGTGGGAACTTCAAGTGCCGGGGTGAGCTAAGTATGGAAGGCCAGGACAGCTCAGCAGTGATTTTTGATATTATATTTTTTTGAAGGTCTGTATTTACTTCAAATACAGCACTCAATCTAGAAAAACAATTTGTAAATCACTGTTTCAAAATGAAATATTTGAATTTTCTAATTACAAGGAATTCTACCAGACTTGTGTGCTTGAGATAGTTTATTCTGGCCCTGAAAAAAATCCACAGGTTTATTTGCTCCCTATTTTACTAATAATGATGCCCTTATTTTGGCACAAAGAACTGTCAAAATCCTTATCACTGATCATCTATGTTGTTTTCATACTAAATACATTGAAGGATGGCAAATCTTAGGAATAGTTCCAATAGCACCATGTAAGTCTTCAAAAATCTTTAAAGTATAAATTCAGTAAGAAGATAGGGGCTATATTAGATAACATTTTTAGAAAAGGGAGGCATATTCAGATAACATGATGTTATGGGAATCCTAAAGGATCTTACATGCTTAGGGGGAAGATCTATATGGTCACAGCAGGACACACAGTTTTTCCCCCTTGATATAAAATCCAAACAAAGTTCTCATGAATAATGAAGATATTAGTTGAAGAGATAAAGCAAGAGGATAACAGATAAAGTTTTCAACAATATTTGGGACCTCATTTGAATGTTTTTATATTTATGAACATTTACGAGTCAACTATTCAGGACTCAGAACACATTTATAAATGGGGATAAGGTCCCTGGGGCCAAATACTGAAGCCTATTTAAATCAAATACTACTGAATTATGATCCTTGGATATTGGCAAATGTATAGGCTTTATAAGATCAATAGTGGAAATTCTCTGTAACACACATATTGACACATATAACACAAAGGCAGGAACAGGGAGAATGCCACATTCACCATGCACTAGGACATGGTGGCGCAGGGAAGACAAGAGCATGGGTCTTGGCAGTGGGGTGCTGGGTACACAAGGAAAGGCAGGGGTTTGGTGGTGGGTGGAGAAGTTCCCTGGCTGCTGATCCTAGGGCAGCACTATGTGTTATTCATTCATTATTATACATTTATATTGGACATTTATTGCATGTACGTTATAATGTCCAATAAGGAGACAAAGGGTACAAAGGAGACTTTCAAATTAGTGATCTCTTCACAAGTATATTAGAAGTCTCTGTGTACTCTTTTTAGGCATTTAAAAGTAAAAAATTAACTTTCTTTTGCCTTAAGAAAACTTTTCACAGTAGATAGTTTAGATAAACTCACAGTTTCAATGTTAATGGTTTGAGAATTTTACAGTATTCCTAAGCTGGAATATCTTTTGCTTGTGTATGGGGGGCACTTTTTTGACAGGGTCTTGCTATGTAGCCCAGGCTAGCCTGGAACTTGTGATCCTCCTGCATCAGCTACTGAAGTGCTGCGATTATACACATGTGCCAGCCACCATGTCCAGTGTTAAACGAGAATATCTTAATTCTGACAAATAGATTTCAAATTAGCCAAGTGAGAAGAGCACTTTTCATTACTTGTTATATTATCATTTTTCCAGACAAATTATTTTCTAAAGTACACAAAAGGCCAGGTTTCTAAAATAACAAATACATATATCTTTGCATTTGAATCCAGGTGCAGCAATGATTTGCCATTTGCACATTTTCTAAAAACCTGCCAAAGACATGATACGGATCCATCTGAACTAGGCCCTTCACGCATGCCAATGGCCTTACGCTTGGACAAGGAGGAGGTAGCTCTCTTTACAAGGAGCAAATACACTTGGTCTCCTGCAGGGTAGTAATCACCTTTCACAGATCAGTAGCAGGCAAAAAGTTTCTTATACAAATGATTGTGTCTAGGATGAACACTGCAGTCATCTTGAATAAAGATAATTCCAAATAGTTTCTTTTATTTTTATTTATTTATTTTTTTGAGACAGAATCTCACTATGTAGCCCAGGCTGGCCTAGAACTTGCTGTGTATACCAGACTGGCCCCCAACTTACATCGATTCTCTTGCCTCAACCTCCCAAGTGCTAAGATTACAGGTGTGGGCTTGGTTTACTTTAATTACTTCTTGGCTTAGTAACCATGCTTGCTTTAATTACCATGCTTGGCTTAGTTTCACTGATTATTAAGGAAGTATTTCAATGACTAGAGAAAAGAGAAAAATGGTAGTGTGTACATTTCTGAGCAATATACAATTTAAGATGCCTCACTAATGACTTTCTAAAGATTAGGTCTATTTTCTCAGCTATAAAGCAAAAAACCCTAATTTAAAAATAAAGTTACATTTAGAAAGTAATACCAGCAGAGATGCTTCCAACTTGTAAAGATCACTAAAATACTTAAACAAAGAAAAACCACTCACCTATGCCCTGAGTTTTCCTTTATTCCCATCCATGCTTTGAATAAGCTTTGATGTGAATCCCAGTCCGTATCCCACATATCTTCCTGCATGGCCACCCCAGGCTGCACTTTGGGTTCAGCTAAGACATGGAAACAAAAATTATGACAGAGGCACCCCTACACGTATACACACCTGTCAGTGTTCCTTCAAATAACTTCTACAGTACCCAGAGACAGGTATGGACTTTTTGAAAGTTGAGAGGTTTATTAAAAGAATATTTTGGGGAAAGTGAAGGAATCAGAGAGAGCAAAATAACTTACATTTGGATAGAAAAGGCAAGCCAATATAGCAATGATCTCCACACTGCAGTCCAGGATCAAAATAAATGTTTGCAATCTATAAAGAGGCACAGGAAAACCATGAATCCCAAATCCACAGAAAGTCACAATGACAAAACACTGATGGATGAGAATTCTAAAATACAATATTTTCAAACCTTTGACTTTTTTCCTGGCTCCAAGTCTTCCCTATTACCCCGTAATCGTTTGTAATAAAATCGTACATCTTCTGACAAAGATCGTATTTGTTGTATCTTTACCTTCTGTGAGAAGGAATTCATAATATTTAAACTCTGATGAACTATTTTCCCCTGAAAGAAAACAAACTCAGTTGTATATTGTCAAATTTTCATAAGATCACACATTTTAAAGCTGGCAGACTATAGACCAAAAGACATTTAGAATATTCATCACTTGATCTCTCAATTTGTAATCAAGAGCCAAAAACCCATCAAAACCCCAAAATGTTTTTTTTTGTTGTTGTTATGGCATATTACAGAAAAATTAGAGCAACAAATCTTTGCAATCCTGTGAAAAAATTAAAGTAAAAAGATTCTCAAGTATTTTATTTAAATGGCATACAAATTAAATTCTTAAATAACCAATGACTGTTCTTACCCACTACAAGCCTTTTATGATATGATACAAAATTTTAAACTTAAAAAGATTTACATAACTTCAATAATAATATCACAATCTAATACTTTCTTTTGGCTGAACATAAAATTTTATCTTTTTGTGCATGTGATTCCTACCCATTTGAAGAAGTCCCTAAAATTGCAAACCCAGTTTTCTTTCTAGTATCTGGTATTAAAAGATACAAAAGTTAAGAGAATGCACAGGAAATAGCAGTTGAGTGATGGTGGTATTAAGAACAGTACTCCTTATTTATAACTTAGCAAGTATAAAACACCCTGGCAAGACCCCAGAGGGTGTGTATGTGGCTGTGATGGGAAGAATGTCAGAATAGGGCTAAGCAGTGGGGTCTTCATGGCAGCCACCTGGACTTCAGTCTTTGTAATAAACTATGTCTCTCTAGCTTCAACTCTCAGGGCTGGCATGGTGATCAAAAGAGGCAACAAAGGTCCTTTTGCAATGCTATTCAAATATTAAGCATTAAACTATGAGTTATTTGACATGTTTATTCTGAGGTATTATTTTCATCAGACAGCTCTAATATATTCTTCTAATAAAGAGATTTTATAGAATTTAGTAATATATTGCTAATCTGTAATTCTAAGCAAATATCTGGTCCTGAAGGCATCTAAAGATATATGAAAGTTTGATGTGAACCATTTCAAAATTAATGCCTTTTTTTAATTGGAAATTTTTAATGTACACCTTAATATGATTCATTCTGATATGCTTTTCATTGTGATATTTCCATATATGCATTTTGTTGTACATTATTCATATAGGTTCCCCCTTACCCTCTTGTACACTTCCCCCCATCCCACCACCCCATCAAATACTTCTCTACCATTTACTTGTCTTTTTATGGTAATATTTTTCTATATATCCTTGGGTTCCAGTTCTGTTTAAGATAGAAACTTTTCCTGCAATGCCTTGTTTTTTATGGACATTTTCTCATTTACTCCATTCATGGGCGTCTGCACTGTCATCTGCTGTCCTCAGAACTGAATTATTCCCTTCCAGAATTCACAGAGATTAAGGACATCACTGATTCATTCTAAAGGTACTTGAAGAAAGGAATAAAGTTCTGTTGTTAAATAATGAAGTCAAGAGTTTAATACACAATCAGTATAAAGTGGAATGATACAAGAAGGTGAAGCTTTTATTAAGATCCAAACTTAAAAAATGTGCTGAACCTATTAAAAATTTGTGTTTTTTTTTTTTTTTCTTCAGTACTGGGGGTTGAACCCAGGGCCTCGCGCCTGCATTCTCTGCAAGTGCTGGACCACTGAGCTGTACCCCCAGCCCATTTTTTACTTTTTGAAACAGTCTCGCTAAGTTATGCAGACTGCCTCTGGTCTCGAACTTGCGATCCTCCTGCCTCCACCTCCCAAACTGCTGGGATTACAGGCATGCGCCACCACGCCTGGCTAAAATTTGTGTTTTTAAGGAGCTAAATCTTCAATTTAAGTTTTATTGTATATAGCAGTCAGATTTTGCAATGTCTTGATTCTCAACCCACTATGTCTCCTACCACTGGATAAGAGACAATTCTATATTTATTCCAATGCATCCCGAATAACTGGACCATCTTCTTGCAAAAGTCAGCAATCTTCTCTTATTTTACCACTTTTCTCCTTCCTCCAGACTCAAACTCTAAGCCACAGTTTTGACTCCTCTATCTATCGCCTCCCAATAGTTGCCTCAATTTACTGACCTCCTCAGGATACTCGAGTACAGTTCAAATGAGGCATCTGCTCTTGTTAACTCTCCATCATTTTGTTTCTTTACCCATCCATTAAAAACTAAGTTTCTCCCAGTGAGGATAAAAGAGCTCTTATCCCTTTCCTAGAAGACCTCAGAGCCTCATTGGGGAGATCAACCTGTAAGCAAATGTTTACAGCACAATACGAAGTTTGCTACAAGAGAGCAAATTTCAAAGTACTCTATGATCACAGATTAAACAATTAGTATTGTCTAGAATAGGCAAGATAGTTTTGATAGTTCTTAGAGTTGTAATATTTAACCATGTATAAATGAATTTAAAGTTTTAAAATCATATTTAAATTATTAAAATAACTAAAAAGATAGTGATTCAGTCCAGAAATAAAGGTACTAATAGAGTATGTTTCCTACATCCAATTTATGTGTATAAATCACACACATTTGTTTGAGTTTATATGAACACATAGTTCTGTATTTATATTTATTTGTAGGGAGACTTGTGCAGTTATGTTGGGACTTTGAAATCGAAGAAATTCTTCCTAGTAAATAAAATCTAGGTGGATTGATTTTTTTCCAGCATAAAGAAATGCACAATATTGCAAAATAATGTTCTTTGCAGATGATGTTTTAAACTGGCCAACTTCTTATCAGGCTAAATAAAAAATCATAATTAATTCTGGCAGGTGTTCAGATGGTACACAGAAGCATTCTGACTTCATTTTGTCATGACAAATCTCACAACTGCTTTCCTGGAGCAAGAGTGTACTTTTATCATGAAACTCTGGGTGTGTGTGTGTGTGTGTGTATGTGTAAAAAGTACATAAAACAGAAAGACTCTCTTTGGGCTCCTCCTTCTGTTCCTTTCCCCTTTACTCCTCCCTTCTTCTTCCTTCCTCTTTCCCTCCCTCCCTCCCTCTCTCTCTCCCTTCCTTCCTCTTTCTTTCTTGAGCCAGATCCTAGTTGAGGCTGGCCTGGTACTCGAAATTTAGCCCTGACTGGCCTCAAATTTGTAGTGATCCTCAGCCTCAGCTTGAGCATCTATTTTTAAAATAACCATTTCTAAGTATTTCTCAAAAATTTTAATGTTTTAATTTTTAAAAATCCCAAGATATGAAATCATACCTTAATTCTTTATCTCCATACTACTTATATGTAAGATTTTATATTCTTTAATAATCAGGCACAGTTCCTGTGTCATTTTTTTTTTTTCCTGTGGTACTGGGGGTTGAGCCCAGGGACTCATGCTTGCATGCTCTGCAAGTGCTGGACCACTGAGCTGCACCCTCAGCCCATTTTTTCACTTTTGTTTTTCTAAGACAGGGTCTCACTAAATAACACAGACTGTGTCTAGTCTCGAACTTGTGATCCTCCTGCCTCCACCTCCCAAGCTGCTGGGATTACAGGCATGCGCCACTGCACCCAACCCCTAATGTCATTTTTTAAACTTATATTCTTCTTTACTCCATGAATAGTTCCAATTTTGAAGTTCCAAAGTGATACAAAGCATATTTACACAACAATAACTAATGCTTCTTTACAATATACAGGTATGGCATCATGGTATCAATCTAACTTTTGAATAAGAATAAATATGTCATAGTTGGTAATGTGAGTCAGATTAGTACTGTCATTTGTCACCTGGTCAGTCAAGTAAAATCGGATTGAATTAGAAGTGATTCAAAGCTGTTCAAAGCCACGTAACAGTGTATCAGGGATTACATGAGTTTTTGGCAACTTGGCAAGTAAAATGAAGAAATTGCTAAGAATATTTTTGGAAATCTAATTCAATCCAGTTCTAGATGCTGCATATTGACCATCACAAAATATACTTGAGAACTAAATTGCAAACACTTTCACTGAACCAGGCATTGATAGATTAGTTTTACAAAAACAAAGTCAAATTTCTCATAAGTTACATCTTGCTCTCATTTCTCTAAACTTTATAATAAAATATTTTAAAAATAAAAGAAGTCTTATTATGCACATACACTAACTATATTATATAATTTATGTACAGCCCAAGACAATTCCTCTTTACTTGATGCATCCCAGGAAAGCCAAAAGCTTGGACACCACTGTTTAAAACTTCTTCCCTCCATTCCTGCCAAAATAGACAAGCTTCTGCTGCCTCTTGGCTTTGCTGAGGTTGTCCACTAGTCCTGGATGCAAGTCCTCACCACTCCTTCTTTGGCCCAACCAGACCAGAAATTCTAAGCCAGTTCACAGGGAATCTTCACCAATGAAATGTGTATTTCTCTTACATTATCTTGCTTGTACCCTTCTTAGGGCAATTTTGATACCCTGCTTTATATCTATGAATCACGGGTCCATTTCTTACTCTAGATAAGAAATGTTTTTAGGGAAGGGGTTATTTCTTAATTCTCTTTATAT
>VMDO01000866.1:147739-249263 GCA_007922755.1 Pedetes capensis
AAAAAAAAAAAAAAAAAAAAAAAAAAAAAAAGAACTGACTTTAATGTTGAATTCTACAAACACCTGCCTACTGTTGAATTCTATAAACACCTGATTTTCCTCCCTTTGCTTTTTGAGTCTCTGGGACCATAGGCGTGTATCACCACACCTGGCAAAATTCAAAATTTTCTGGCTATACAACTTTTTATGACAAGGAAGACCTTAACACTTTTGGGTTTCAGTGCTCTCATAAATAAAAGGAGAGGGTTTGAGTAGATTATTGATAAGGTCCTTTCACACCCAAGTAGAGGCAATGCAAAACATTTAATAAGAAAAAGTGTAAATTAAGTCTTACTGGAAAGGAAGGAGGAAGAACCATATGCTTAGGGAAGCAGGTCAACGAGCCCACTGCGATCACAGCCTTCACAGGAATGGTTAGGATCTGTGGAGTAAAGAGGCAAGTCACCAGGAAATCAGTGTTTAAGTTTGAGATGGATCTTGACAATTACTGCATTATTCGGGGGGGTTAAAAAACAAAATTGATTTTGAACCTTACATTGACAGCAATCAACTCAAAATCAATATTAAAATCACCCTAAATACTGTTTAATCTGTCCAATGTTCTCTGAAAAAATGTAATGAAATATAATAAATTCCTATGTACTACTATAATTCACTATAAACACAGTTAACAAGACTAAGTAGTAGGGAAGAAGACAGATTTTTCAAAATGTAAGTATTTTGTAGATTGTTAATTTAAAAAGGGCAGTGAAGTTGTATTCCTAAAATAATGTATATTTAAAAATCCAGCATTTTGTAGTTATATATGTATTTTCTACACATACAAATAGATACCAACTCAATTCTTAAAAGTGAGTCAAACATTCTAGAGTTAGAATTCCAACTCACACTCCATTAGTATCACCAATGAGTTACTAATGGATTCACAGGAGAGGATGTTCACTCCTAACTCTTACTTTCACACCTATAACAAAAACTTGTCTTAATTCTGAAATGTGCTTATTTCTACCATGGACATTAAGCATGCATTCCTTACTTTGGGAGGTAATTAATTTGACACACTCCCAACAAATCTTTTATTACCAAATGGCCAATTCTATTTACTTTGCAATTAGACTTCTTTCATGTGGGGGCTGTCTGTACTAAAAACACACAGGACAACAAGAAGAGCAACTTGGTGACTTTAGTAGTGCTCAACTTCCCATGGAGCTTTTCAATATTAAATGAAAGATATTTAGGTCAGGCAGCAATATATCCATTTAATACCTTATTGAGTATAACACAAGCCCCACAAAGAGTCTTTTAAAAAGCTCAATGATTCTCTTTTTGCCCTTTGACTTAGAATGACTCCTATAAATATAAATGGGGGAATCCAAGTTAAGCCATGATTTCTTGATTTTATCTCTCTGTTTGGAAATGTTACATGGGAAGACATTTACCGCTGTAGGAACAATTAGAAATATCTGGCTCCAGAAATTCAGTTGGATTCTGTGTAGGCTATAACTATCTGTAGTCAGGTTTCTAACAGAGCAACCATAAATGTGCTAAGGGCATTTTTCTGAAGTTTTTTTTTTTTTTTTTTTAGTTAGGAGGCTTGGTTTTATCAGAAAACCACAAGCTAATGAACCAGTCTTCTGAAAATGATTCTCAAAAGCTCAGTTTTTAAGGCATAAAACTGGTAAACTGTAATTTTATGAGTAAATTTAGTTCTGTTTTTATAAAAATAAAAAGCCCTATATAGACAACTGTTATATATCTATTAAAATTAAAAAAAGATCGAGTTATTCAGAAAAACCTGATGGATATGAATCCCTAATAAAGTCCTTACCTCATAGTCTGTTGTGATCTGTATGCCTCCATCATGAATCCCTTCTAGTTTTTTGGCAGTAAGTTTGACTCTGAATACTGCAAAATATCCTGAAGCTAATATCACCTGTATGTAGTAAAATGACATCATTTACTAGCCTTGCAAGTTCAAGCAATTATAGTGATAAACTTTTTTTGTTGTTGTTTCTTTTGGAGACAAGGTCTTACTACGTAGCCTAAGCTGGCACTGAAGTCATGATTCTTTTGCCTCTACATCCTGAGTGCTGAAATTACAGGAATGAGCTACCATGCTTGGTGTAAAGTGACCTCTAAATCCTAGAATCTGCCTGTATAGTGCTGAATTATCATATCATCATGCACAACCATCTAATTCCCACTCCTTGATGTTCATCTACTAGCTTATTCCATGTGTCACTGAGAACACTGGCTCCAGAAAAAGCAGTCAATCAGATTGCCAGCTGCCAAGCAGGGGAGCAGGGTAGTCCTTCTGTCAGCAGAGCTCTTCACTCACTTCCCTTGTTTCCATATGGCTAAAAGGGGTGAGGACTGGAGCAGAGAGACAAGCCTTCCACCAGCCCTTCAGTCACATCAGGGCACAAGTATATACACAAACAATTCTCCTTCAGAATCTCTGCGCATAAGAACATTCACTTTTCCTCTTGTAAAACTGCCCCCAAAGTTCTATTCTAACTTTCAGATGAGATACATGATACTCCTCACAACTTTTTGTTGATGTTGTTAGGTGCCGTTGAGTCAGGTCCAACTCATAATGACCCTATGTACAACAGAATGAAAAACACCCTGACACTGTGCCATACTCAACACTATGTCAGTGTTTCTCAGCGATTCATAGGGTTTTCAATGGCTGACTGTTTTAGAAGTGGGCTGCCAGGTCCTTTTCACATTTTTCGGTGCTGGAGATCGAACCCAGGACCTCACAGAGTGCACAGCAGCACTCTACCAACTGAGCTAAATCCCAGCCTGCCCTTCTCAAAACAGGTGATTCTAATTTTTTTCTCAGTAGGTATACATTCCCTTTTTAGTGGTGGTGAGGGATGACAAGTGGTGGTGAGGGATGACTCTGATTTACTGCTTCCTGTTCAATGCTCTATTAACATTAGCTGTACATGTTTATGAGACAGAGTAAAAGTACATGGGGAGATTCACACACGGACTAGACAATGTTTGTCTCACTGATACTCTCTTCTGATCAGTCCAGAAAACTGGCCAGAAGTTCAAGGCTCTCTCTGTTTCCCAGCAGACTCAATAAACACAGAGTTAGTTTGGTACCCATGGGAATTTCTCCCATAATGACACCGTTATGTAAAGATAATTCAAGGTGGAGATGTAGCTCAGTGATAGAGTGCTTGCCTAGCATGCACAAGGTACTGGGTTCAAATCCTCAGCACCATGCAAAAAAGAATTCAAAATTCTCTTTTTCTTTTTTTTTTCTTCTTATTTTTACAGAACTAGGGGAATGAACTCAGGGCCTCATACATACTGTGTAAGTGCTCTACCACTGACCTGTACCCCTGGCCCCTTTTATTACTTTTTATCTTGAGGTGGGGTCTTGCTAAATTACACAGAGGCTGTCTCTAGCCTTGAACTTGTGATTTTCCTGCCTTTGCTTTTTGAGTCTTTGGGACCACAGGCGTGTATCACCACACCTGGCAAAATTCAAAATTTTCTGGCTATACAACTTTTTATGACAAGGAAGACCTAAACACTTTTGGGTTTCAGTGCTCTCATAAATAAAAAGAGAGGGTTTGAGTAGATTATTGATAAGGTCCTTTCAATATAAAATAACCAATACTATTATGAATAACACAAAAATATTAGTTGAAGTGTGCCATATAGCCATAGTCTTTTATTTGTAGTTCAGACATCCATCTTAGTTTAACAAAAGATAGGAAAGCTTACTTACTGATGATTGGTCAGGTAAAGAGGATTTTTCCAACTCTGGAAGACTTGAAATTATTGTAGTTCTATTGCCTCTTTCTGTAGCTACAAGTTCTATTGTTAAACCATCTCCTATAATATGCCAACTCTTTATAGCCAACTTAAAAAAGAGAAAATATGAAAGTGGTTATTGCAATATATGCACGATGTCCTTGAATGTGATTTAGAACACAAACATTGTTTACCTCAATTGGATTGCTATTTATAATTGCAAATAAAATACTGCTTGCTTCTGTAGCACTCAGTACTCCGAAATCTATGAAACGTTCTTCTACTTTGGGGGGCAGTACAAAGTACTGGAAAGATACAAAAGAACCAGATTAAAAGTAAAAACATGTTTATGTATCAGAATGTTATCAAGAAAAAGTGGCTGTATTAAGATATACTAAATTTTATATACATACACATCCAGACATATGACACAGTTGAGAACATTGTACACCAATACTCTTGAGTAATTAGAAATTAAAACAGACCCTCTACTGAGTAGCTAGCCACTTCTCTGAAGGCACATAAAAGAAGCAAGAAGCTGGGTATGATGGTGCACGACTACAATCCCAGTGACTTGGGAAGTGGAGGCAAAAGGATCACAAGTTCAAGGCAGAGGCAAACTGCATAACTTAGTGAGACTCTGTCTCAATATAAAAAATAAAAAAGAGGTTAGGTGTGCAGCCCAGTGGTTGGTCATTTGCAAAGTATGCATGAGGTGCTGGGTTCAGCCCTCCAGTACCGTGCAAAAAAAAAAAAAAAAGAGGCAGCAGCAGCTAAACTACTATGAGAGTTTCAGGGGAGTCCTTGGCGATTAGGCAAAATGTCTGTGGTCTCAGGAGGCACCACGAATGATTACAAAAAAAAGTAATCATTTAAACAAAATAACTGAAGGAGTGGGACAACACTGCTGTTCTCTCTAGCTCAACAATTCCAAATGATGTTGACTTTTTGGAGGACTACATACATTCTGGTTCTGGGATTTAGCTCAGTTGGTAGAGCGCTGTGCTGCAGTCTCTGAGGACCCCAGTTCAATTCCCAGCACTGCAAAAATAGGAGAAGGGCCTGGCAATCCACTCCCAAGGCAATCCCGGAACAGTCAGCCATTGAAAACCCTATGAGGGTTGCTATGAGTCGGATACCGATTCGACAGCACCTAACAACAACAACATACATTCTACCTTCCTTTTTATCTTTACCTATCCCAATGGCTTAACATCTCTCTCTCTCTCTCTCTCTGCTTTCTTTCTCCAATCCCTGGGCCTCACACATACTTTGTGAGTGCTCCACCACTGGGCTGCACCTCCAGCCCCTTTTTAATTTTTTTTTGGTGGTACTGGGGGTTGAACCCAGGGCCTCACGCTTGCATGCTTTGCAAGTGCTGGACCACTGCGCTGCACCCCAAACCCATTTTTTTTTTTTGCTTTTTGAGACATGGTCTCGCTAAGTTACGCAGGCTGACTCTGGTCTCCAACCTGTGATCCTGCCGCCTTAGCCTCTTGCGTAGGTGGGATTACAGGCATGCACCACCAAGCCTGGCTACCAATGGTTTAATCTCTTATGTAAGCTTTTCTCATTGCTCACTTTCACTATAGTTGTTGTTGTTGTTTTTTCCTGGCTTATTTTCTGTACTGGGGAGACTTTCTTTCTTTCTGTGTTGTATTTACATTACTCTCCTCAATATCTTTTTTTGTGTGTGTGTGGTACTGGGTCGGTTGAACCCAGGGCCTTGCACTTGCATGCTTTGCAAGTGTTGTACCACCAAGCTATTCCCTGAGCCCCTTTTTTTGCTTTTTATTTTGAGACAGGGTTTTGCTAAATTATGCAGACTGTCTCTGGTCTTGAACTTGCAATCCTCCTGCCTCGGCCTCCTGAGTTGCTGGGATTATAGGTGTGAGTCATCATGACCGGTTAAATGTGTGTGTCTTTGCAACCTTATTTTCTTCTTTACTCTGTAGCTTTTTTCTTTGTTCTGATATTTCCAGGCTTTGGTCATCTCTTTCCCACAAAATTATCTCCTCACTCTCATTGGGTTTTTTTTTTTTCCCCTGTCTATTTGACCCTTATTTTACTCAATAATGGCCCCAAAATGCAAGAGGAGTGATGCTAGGAAGTCAAATATGCCAAAAAGAAGCCAGAAAATGCTTCAAGTGAAAAGGTGAAAGTAATAATTTAAATACAGCATATTGTTACAATTGTTCTAATTTTGTTACAATTGTCCTCTTTTATTATTATTCTTAATCTATCTCTTACTGTGCCTAATTTATAAATTAAGTTTAACTATGGATATGTATGCCTGCAGCTGTTCCATTGTGGCATCTGATCCTGTCTGATTTCAGAAGCGAAGCAGGGTTGGGCCTGATTAGTACCTGCATGCAAGACTGCCTGGTAACACCACATGCTGTAGGTTGGGAGAAGGACCCAGAAACCCACTCTGAAAGAACAATCAGCCATTGAAAACCCTACGTATAGCAGAGAAGCACTGACAAAGGTGTTTCTCCTGTTGTACATAAAGTCACTGAGTTGGACACCGACTCGAAGGCATCTAACAACAGCAACATAGACATGTATAAGAAAAAACATAGTATGAATAGTCAGCCCTCCATATCTGTGGGTTTCACTCCCATGGAATTTATTGGCTACAAACAAGTATTACACCATTTTAAGTAAAGGACTTGTGCATCCATGGATTTTGACATCTGAAGAGGATTCTGGAACCAATCCTCTTCGGTCACTGAAGGACAACAATATAGGATTTGGAATTATCCTTGGTTTCAGGCATCCACTAGGGGTCTTGGAATGTGTCATCCTGGATGAGGGATGGGGTAAGAGACTACCGTATTTTGAAAGTACAGATGAGGAAGGATTTAGATCAATGTGTAGAGCTCAGATAATACCAAAATCTAAAAGCATGTAACACAATTGCCTAACAGTACTTGAAAACACAAAAGATGGGTAAGTAGTTCACATTTTAAAAGTAAATAACATACTTACATCTAAAAAGCCTGTGTATACCCGCACAGGTAAGTGGAACTTAGAAGCGTTGGTAATAAGTAAAATATTGTTATCTATGTGCATGGATAATGTGGATGGCATAAAAAACAGGGTAAAAATGTATCCTGATTCATTAGGAAGAATTAAGACTGGTTTGCTGAAGTTGTGAACCTAAGGTAATGTGGGAAAAGAAAAAAAGCATCAGTATCATCTAGTTGGTAGAGCAGCAAAATAAAAAGCACATGGGCTCGCAGACATACTTTAAACATTGTTTTGGCTTCTTCTGGTAATAACACATCATGTATGAGGATTGCAAAACTGAAAGTGTTAGTAAGGTAAATGGGCCTCTCCACAGGATCAGCAGGACTTTCTCGAATGTGAAATAATGTTGCAGCGTGATCAAATCCCAAATAACTATTTAGAGAAAACAAAAACAAAACAAAGCATTTTTATTTCCATGTGTTAATTTAAAACCTAAGTTCTTTAATTATGGGTAATAATTTACATTTAGCAATTAAGGACTATATTACAGAATCAGAACTACAGTATTTTAATGATTGACCACATGACTTAAAATTTATCCTGCAAAATACTGAAATGTAATATGAAATACTACTCTGGAATACACTACATATAATCAAATAATTAGAATCATGAATGCACCAATACAAAAGGCTTTAATGTACTTTGAAAAAAACTATATTTATCATTGAAATTACAAATACCTTTGTTAAAATGAATACCTACCAAGTTGTATATTAATAAGACTTATTGGTTAAAGTGAAAATGAATTACATATTATTACTGCCCATTTATGAAAAGTTATAATTCTAGAGATGCTTATAAGTTTATAGAGGAATGTAAATGATTTTGTTTCAAGTCACAAAATACTTTAGTAACAAGCCACAATCACTACATTTTACAAAAATGACAGAAAATGGTTCAAATGGTTTAAATTCTTGTTAAAAATTGTAGATTCATTTTTGAATTACTAAATCTTCATTCAAATAAAAATCATATTATCCCACTTACTTTTTTCTTCTCACAAAGAACGAACTAAACAAGATACAGGGAGCTTTCCTTTATAGTGGTTGAGGTTGTTCTTTTCAACAATAATCCTATTGGGTTTAGGTAAATTTGGGTATGATGTTTGCTAAGGTTACTCACCAGAAAACAGAATTTATTGATTAGCAGAAAGTTATAAAACTTATTTTTTTAAAAAAGAACTCACCCATCTAAAACTTCTGCTTGATATGGTATTTCAAGTTTAGAATAACTTTTTTCCTTTGCCTTAACAGTTATTTTCCCAGAAAATTGAGATGTTTTTTTTGCCCTTGAAGCTGAAAGGAAACATAAGAAAATAATGTCACTTTTACTCCTAAAGAGTATGAGTTACTTTATGTAGACTGAAAAAAATCTTTTTAAAAAAGGAAAGGAATGGAAAGAAATAGAAAGGAAAGGAACAGTAGGCATGTTGGTGCACTCCTTTAGCCCTAGTGGTCAGAAGGCTGAGGCAGGAGGATCTTGAGTTCAAGGCCAGCCCAAGCTGCACAGTGAGCCCGTCTCAAACCTCAAACAGAAAACAAACAAAAAGTGAACTTTTGAATTGGAAAACAGAGTACTTATATAACATTTTAAATCAAATCACACATTTTCCATACAAAAAGGGGAAAATGCTTTTCTCCCCCTCCTCTGTAAGGAGATAAGTATACTAGGAATTAGCAAGTAAAGACAAGCTAGGGGGAAAACAGTAACTAAGCTACTATTTTTTATTTTTTTTCCAGTACTGGAGTTGAACCCAGGGCCTCGCGCCTGCATGCTTTGCAAGTACTGGACCACTGAGCTGTGCCTCCAGCCCTTTTTTTTCACTTTTTTGAGACAGGGTCTCGCTGAATTATGCAAACTGCCTCTGGTCTCGAACTTGCGATCCTCCTGCTCCTCCAGAGCCAATGGGATTATAGGCGTGCACCGAGCCCGGCTACATGTGGCTCTTAAGAGAAGTAGCTTAGGCTGGGCGTGGTAGCACATGCCTGTAATCCCAGGGGCTCGGGAGGCAGAGGCAGGAGGAGTGCAAGTTCGAGACCAGAGGCAGCTTGCGTAATTCAGCGAGACCCTGTCTCAAAAAAGTGAAAAAAATGGGCTGGGGGCGCAGCTCAGTGGTCCAGCACTTGCAAAGCATGCAGGCACGAGGCCCTGGGTTCTACTCCAGTACCGCAAAAAAAAAAAAAAAAAAATAGCACCACACGTATTGACTTTACTGACAACAGCAAGATCTCTCAACCTTGGGACTATCAACATTTCAGGCTGGAAGGGTCCTTTGTTGTGGAGGCTGTCCTGTGCACTGTAAGATGTCTAACAGCACCCAGGGTGTCTACTTTCTGATGTCAGTAACACCTTTCCAGCTGTGACAACTAAAAATTTCTCTGAACACTGCCAACTGTCTCCTATGTGGCAAACTGCACCACTTTGAGAACTACTGGTTGACAGTTGTACTGAGAAAGAAATAACATTCCCTGTACTGACACAATCTTCCAATAAATACCAACAAAATTGTGTGGTATATAAAAGAGTAATGAGATCTGACTTCTCAGATTAGCCAACCTTAACAGCAATACAAATAAGAGACAAATCTCCTTTTGCCATCATATGATATTCATCATATGATGTTGTCTCTAGATGTTGTGTAGAGATGAGGTAAAATCTCTAGATTGTGTAGCAGTTTTGAATAATTCTACCTGGCATTATGGAAATTGATTCAGTGGATACAATCTGAGTACCCATTAGATGTTTCTTCCAAAGCAAATAAAGAAGCTATTCAACTTTATTCCTTTTAAAGTTCTTCAGGTACATTTCCACTTATTCCACAAGAATTTGGGGAATTCCACAAATTCCACAAGAATTTGTATGTGTGTTCAGCAAATGTGTGTTACCCAACTTCAGGACAAATAATGAACAAAGAAATGGTATGACATCTAAGTATTGGACTATGTACAGAGAGTGACTTTAAATTTTTAAAATTCCCATTAAGTTACTCATTACTTTCTGCTTGCTAGTTAGCCATTTCTGGATAGTTTTAAATTTTTTGTAATTTGTTCTGATGTAAGGCAGATGACAAGAACCATAATTCAGGTATTTAACGGTATTACGCTATAATTATTGAGCAAATAAAGTAGTCAAAAATATTGAGAAAAATTGAGTTTAAAAATCATAAAGAGTGACTTTTGGTGAGAAAGATGCTGCATGATATGTGAATGTTGTAGAGTCAATATATATAAGCACATATTTAAAGCTAAATAAAACACACTTCGTAACTGACTTTTACAGCAACCTCAGTAAGGTATTTTGTGTTGGGACCTGGGATGATGGTGAGTGAGATGGAAGATGAAGGTGCTTCCCCATTACATTAGAAACCACTTTAAGAAAATATAGCACAGCCACATGCTACAGCACATGTCTGTAATCCCATCTACTCAGGAGGCTGAAGCAGTAGGATCAGAAGTTCAAGGTCAGAGGCAGACTGCAAAACTTAGAGATCCTGTCTTAAAATAAAGGGGGTGGTAGAACACTTGTCTAGCATGTGTGAGGAGGCCCTGGGTTCAACCCTCCAATCCTTGGGGATAGGGGAAGAAGCACTTGTTTTTAAAAATGATTTCCTTTGTATTTGACTTTATTTAATTTTTTAAAGAAACATTTAATGTAATTTTTTAAAGAAACACTTATTTTAGGGAAGGGAGTACAGCCCAGTGGCAGAGGATTTGCCTAGCCCGTGTGAGGCCCTAGGTTCAATGCTCAGGATTGTTAAAAAAAAAAAAAAAAAAAAAAAGTAAATAAAATGAAAGGAATACTTATTTTAGAGTCTGTGATCTCAGAAGAACCTATACTAACGACACCTTACTCATCTCAATGGAGACATTTGCTGGGGCTTCAGTGAGGACCTAGAAGAGAAGAGCTCTGGGCCCTCACAGCAAGGGGGAGCTATGCTGCAGAACCACAGGTGATGCATTCCTCTGTTCCTTGCCTTTATTAGAAGGGTGGGTCCTAAGTGTTCTCCAGGCTGAGGAATTGCTCCTGGCTGCTCTCTCCTCTGCAAGGGAAGACTATGTTCTTGCTGATGCTCACACTGGTGGTCACACACATGGTCTCAGAGCACGGAAGACCACTTACCTCAGATGGGAAAGTTAACTGTGGCATCAATATTTCCTAAAATACTAATTCTTGACATCTGCATCATGAAGGTATGCTGCCTATTTAATTGTGATTCCATGGGAGCTCTTGCTGACTTCATGGGGCAAGTCTCAAGGCCCACATGCAGCCTGTGTTGTTGCTTCAGATCCTCCCCAGTACCCTGCAGGGTCAAGGAGCACACGCAAACCCTCTCACAGACACTCTATGGAGCAAGAGCATGCCAAGATCCTGCTATGCTCATCAGTCAAGCACTCTCATGTGATAAGGAGCTGAGCTGTGAAATGTAGACTCTGAGTAGATGTGATTTTATTAGAAAGCCAGAGTTTCAGCTTTACAGCTCCCCACTTGCATAGGCCCCTATGAGACAGGCTTTCTTCAGAGCTTTAGTTCTCATTTAGGTAATTAGGTATATTGCTAAGCAGTTGTTAAATCACTATTTAAAAGTCTTTTGTGACAGCAAATTCATTAAATTCTTACTAAACTTGGCAAAACTGAGTAACAGCATGCTATAAAACTTAAAAGTATAGGCCAACATTCTGAAGGACAAAGGTATTATACATGTTTCGAATAGCTAATTTCACAATTCTATCATAAAGTGTATTATTTTTAGCATAAGCAGGCTGTCTTGTTTATAAAAGCCAATATATAAACAGTTACAAAGAATATTTTTGCTCTCATACTTAAATATACTTCCGAAATTTAAATATATTGTCACTTAATTACAAAAATTAGTGACTTAACATAAAGGCTACTTACAATAGATGTAATGGTTAGCCTAGATTAAAGAAATATTCCAACCTTAATGTATATGCTAATGTTTATCAACATTTAGTTTTATGAAGTTAAGTATTTCCGTTCATGAATCAATCAAACAAGAGTTCATGATGTTTAAGCAATAATATAAAATCTGACTTAAAATAGTCTGGATTTCTATATTAACAGGTTAACACAGGGGCTTTCTATTTTTATCAAAATAACACCACTCTATCAGGGAAAAAAGTGAATACTTACCATCAAAACTAATGCTTGCAACCTTGGTGTATTTACTTTCTGAAGCTTTTAATGTAATTGGTTTAAAGTGTACCGTTATAGCATCATTTTGGGGTGTAGGTCGAACACTCTGCAAAGAAAAAAATACACATATGGTACAAAATTTGAAAAGTTTAACTTCTGTGGCATCTTTACACAGTATAGACCAATCTGATAAAACTTCAAGTTAATTTCATTAGAGTACTTTTATGAAATAAAATGACTAGAGGAAAGTAAGTATGACAGACTAGTAAGTGTAATACTCTAAAGAAAAACTCAACTGAGTGTGAGTACATAAAACATTTAAAAATGTATTTATTTTCCAAATGAATACCTAACTAATGTATCAGTGAAGGTGACATGAAGAATTATGAAAGGGTCCCTCTTAAAGTTACCACAGTACAAATGTAGCACTGAACTGTTTGAAGGTAAATGACGGATGGGCATCTGGGACGGGTGCCTCAGTGTGCACAAGGCAGTTTTGCAGATTCCATTTCTGATGGCATTTTCTCTTCCTCTCTCTGACCTGGCTGTGCCAGTGAGTTGTACTGTTTTCAAGCAGCAGGGCTATATGACTAGCTAAGAGCTGACTAATGGGGCACACTACAGGGGTGTTTAACTTGGAAGGGTTGGAATGCTTTGGATGGAGAAAACCAGGTCTTTCTATTAAAAAAAAAAAAGTCTAAACCTAAAATAACACAAAACAGTAAAATTTGTGCTTTTAGAGCATACTTAAAAATAAATACATTTTAAGGTAAGGTACAGTTACTTCTTTCCTCACCGAAACAAAGCATTTCAATTGTAAGGAACTTCAGAAATATCTCCTTCCCTGCTATACTGGTGATGGGCACCTTGTGCTATGGAACGATGTTTCTACAGCAAGGCACCAAAGAGGCATACTAGAAACCAGATTTCCTGACTTGGTGTAGGGCTCTTCTGCTGATGTTCTAGTACACAAACATTTATTCACACAATTGTGGTACTGGATACAAATCTTTATCAGTAATCCTCCTTTGTAATTCACTTTGAATCTTAATCTTGGTTTCAAAACCCTCCTGGGATATTCATCAAATTCTAGGGGGTTTTATGAACTTTATGCCAAAGCCTGTCATTTCCTGTAGAAGATATTGTTCTTTTCTGTCAAACTCATCAGGTATGCTTGTTAATAAGGGCACAATCAGGTCCAGCAAGTCACTAGGTTCTTCCCCATGGACTCCTCCCTGTCCATCCTGTTCAGCTCACTTACAAAGGGAAAACCTGCCTGAACTGAACATCAAAGGGCAGTGCCCTAAGGTGCAATATGAACCGGAGAAGAGTGTGGAGAAAGAGACCTGCCCATTTTGCCTTGTGTCTGTCATCCCAGGGAACTGAGGTAGAGGTGATTACTTTACAATGATTGCTGGTTCTGCCAGGGCAGCTCCTTTTCCTTGTACTGTGGTTAGTCTGGAGCTGTTAGCATGTCTTCACAGGCCTGGAGTGATGGCCTTAAGGATGGTTCTTGCAGTTGCCTGTGCTGGAATTCTTAATGGCCTCAGCTCCTGACTTCAGGCTGTCTTGGCATTTTAACTCTTTCATCTGACTGTCTTTTACTTCTTGGAGAACCCTTCTTGCTTTTGATTCTCAAGACAAGAGCTGAAAATTGAATGATTTGTTCATAGCAATATCATTACTTATTAATAAGCTTGCTATTATTGTTGTCATGTTCTTAGGTGCCGTTAAGTAGGAGTCTGACTCATAGCGACCCTACGTACAATAGGCGAAACACTACTGTCAATGCTTTCTCTGTTATTCATAGGGTTTTCAATTGCGGATTGATTTTTTGGGGAGTGGGTTGCCATGTTCTTCTCCCAAGCCTACAGTGTCTGGTGTTCCCAGGCAGTCTCCCATCCAAGTACTAACCAGGCCCAACCCTGCTTAGTTTCTGAGATCTGATGGGATCACATACCACAGGTGCTATGGCTACAGGCTTTGCTGTTATTAAGAAATCACTGAAAATATAAATCTCTTCATTCCCTGAAGGGATGTAATTTCCCAAATAAAACAAAGTGGTTTGAATTGTAACCATAAATGGAAGAAAGTTTCGTTTTCTTTCATTATATTATTCCACCACAATAATATTTTTTCCAAAAGAGAAGGAAACCAATACAGAATATATGTAACAATCTAGCAGCAACAGAAGTATGAGTAAGCTGCCCATACACTTAGGTTCATTTTCCCTATCTGTAAATACATCCCAGAGGACTGGGATAGTAGATATTTTCTGAGATCCTATCTATCTACAAAATTTTGTGATTCAATTGATTTTTTTTTTCAAATTAGCGACTTTTATCTTGAGATCATGATTAGTTGGAGAGATCTTACAAAGCTCTGAAATCTGCAGAGGATTTGCACAGATATGGCTCCTTATTCCTTTACTTATTTACTGGATATAAGACAGCAACAATGGAACCTTGACCTGGTCCCAACATGCTGGGCTACTGAAGTGGCAGTTCATCAATAACCACCATAGCACTTTGAGTGTTATCAGCCTGTATAAAATCACACCAGAAATAACTAAGTAGTGTTTTTTTTTTTTAAATTAAAATGGAGTTGCTATAAGTAGGAAGAGCTTAGAATAAATGATGAAAAAAATGTTTTTCTCACATGAAACGCACCACTTTAAGATTACCCATACCAGAAGAAACTTTTACATTCACTACTATCACCTTAAAATACACTCCAATAGCCGGGTGCAGTGGCGCATACTTGTAATTGGAGCGGCTTGGGAGACGGGATGATCGCAAGTTAGAGACCAGAGGCAGTCTGCGTTACTTAGCGAGACCCTGTCTCAAAAAAGGAAAAAGAAAAAGAAAAAAAAGGGCTGGGGGTGCAGCTCAGTGGTCCAGCACTTGCAAAGCATGCAGGCGAGAGGCCCTGGGTTCAATCCCCAGTACCACAAAAAGAAAAGAAAAGAAAAACAAAACAAAACAAACAAACAAAAAAAAACCAAAGATACACTGCAATAGTAGTAAGTAAATATTCAATTGGTAACTCATGTTATGTAAAAATGGTCTGAATTGTTCACCTATTATCATTAGAAACAAAGGTTAATCAGTTAAAACTCATTTTCTAAGGAAATAAAAAAGCAAAACAAGAAAATTAAAACTACTTAAATAGTTCATTCTAGTGGCTTAACCTGAAAAATAAAACAAAATCCTTGCCTTTTAATAAGTGTATTTATACCAACAAACTGTGTTAGTCACTGTTGCTTACTCAAAGACAACCAAGAAGTAGAAAAAATATGGCAAGATTCTCAGGAAAGACAGCTTGCATAGGTTCTAAATACAGTTCTACCCTTTTCTCACAACATTCAGACCCAACTAACATTCAGTAACTCTCAAGCCTTGAGAGTCCAGGACATTTTGAAACTTGACAGAAGCATGTGAACAAGAAAAATGACCTCTCAGTACATAACAACTGCATTTTAATAATTTGTACACAAATTCACTGAAGTATATCTCAAACTGATACTGGTTAAATTAGTAAGTAAATCTGTGAGTCCTATTCAGCAATCAGTAAGGAAATCTTATGCAAGTATTCCTTTTAAGACATCTGCGGCAAATTTGTTTCATCATTATATGGCATTAATGTTTTGTAAATGTTAAGAAAATCATTTTCTCAAAGCTGTGAATCATAGACAACAGGAGAGTATGAATGTGGGCATGATGTCCATTGGTAGGTGAGGAACTTGTATTTCGACTGATCTGTGTTAGTAATCCTATGCTGGGAAAGACTACAGTATTTAGAAAGAAATTGAATTCCCTGAAGGAGAATTCTTTAAAAATTTTTTCCAGCATTTAGCACTGACTTGTTGCTGTTAGGTGCCATCGAGTCGGTATCCAACTCATAGTGATCCTCATAGGGTTTTCAATGGCAGATTGTTTTGGGATTGCTTTGGGAGTGGGTTGCCACGTCCTTCTCCCATTTTTGCAGTGTTGGGAATTGAACTCAGGACCTCAAAGACTGCAGTGCAGCGCTCTACCAACTGAGCTAAATCCCAGCCCTTAGCACTGACTACTAGCTCATGCTAAAAACTGCATATATTTGGGAAATGGAAGAAAATAGGAACCTTTTAAAAAATGTATTGGTCCCTATGTTTGGTCTATTATGCATAAAATGCTAAAATGAATAGGAAAAAAAAAAGCTCTCCAAAAAGTCAAGTTTCCACTGTAGGTAAGCCCACCCCCAGGCCAGTAAAGTGAGAAGTCTAAGCTACCATCACCTCTCCAACAGACGACCACAGCAGATTTTAACTGGTCTCTTTTGCCTTCTACCCTTGTGTCTCTGTGCCTCACTCTCCACAGAGTAGCTACACTGACCTCTTATAATGTGAGTTAGGTGATGTTACTCTCTTGCTTAAACTCCGGTCATATTTTCCACTGCACTTAGAATAAATCTACTCATTTCCCAGAGCTCTAAGAAGCTGTCTGAAAGTGAGTTTAATGGGGGAGGAGACCCTGGTGGTCTGACTCACAGCTATATGTTCAGGACTTAGTACAGCAGCTGACATATACTTGATGCTCATTACATATTTACTGAATGGATTAGTAAAGGAATGAAGAAATAAAACTACCAAAACACTGGTAAAGTGTAGACTTTGGACGTTATAAAAAATACATAGGTAGGTACAGATGTAGATATATGGAGAAATAGATACATGGGTTTTTAATACTATGAAATTAAATGATAAATTCATAAAGGCATGATTGCTAAGTGTCATAATCTCATATACTTTCATGTAACTTTTGAGTTTTTTATAGTTATATAAGTCACTTTAAAAAGCTGACTCAGTTTTCTTGTTTAGAAAGCCAGAATATATATACCTCATAGTGTTGTACCTAATAAGGTAATTCATGTAATGAAACTAACATAGTGCATAGTGCTTGACCCACAGTAAGATTAAAAACATTCACTTACAGTGTACCATTTTAAGGTATTAAGGTTTTAAGGTATTAATCCTTAATAAAAGAGAAAAGGAAGAACATGGGCCTAATTAGCTCCATGTCACAAATGAACCTAATACATTTTTCTCATTAACATTCTTCAGATTGTCAATTTCATTTTTCTAGGAAATGATTACTAAAAATTAAGACATTTTCTTTAGTCCATTTATTATATAAAACGTCTAGTATGCTTCAGCTAAAAGTAAAGACATTTTCCCATTAAACCCCTACACCACAAAGTGTCTAGAGGAAAGAAATGGTAGGTCAGATATCAGGACATCGACTGGATCACAATCTTAGTTGCAAGGAAAGCCACGGTGCATTACAGTGTGGTTACCAGCAATGACTGTCCATTGCTTCCACATCTCCAGTCTGTGTACTCTCCTTTCTTTGGTCTCTGCTCCACGAGTTACTGATAAAATGTGGGTTTGACCACGGTAGAAAAAGGTCCATTAAACCTAAAGCCTATATGATCGATGATGTTTCTTAAATTTATGTTTCAACTACCAGCATGAGTTATAACAACAATGTTCTGCTTTTCTTTTTCTTCATTGCTTATGCATGTGTCTTGGAGATCTGATTAGGTTGTGGACCAAATCAAAGTTTGACATCTTTGTCTAACATTATGTACCCCAACTCTATTATAAAATACAGAAACAACTTGGTCTGTGTGTGTTATGTAGGGATAGCTATGACAGCTGCCAGTTAGAAAAGGTGCCTGTGACAAATGTTAAGAGCACTCTACAGTATTTCTTTGCTTTATTATTTTTCTTCCCAACTCAACTGACTCTCTTCTCCCACTTTTTACTTACCCATATCTTAAGTCTAACAACAAAGTCTTATGGAATTCTTACGTAACCTGGTTCCCCACTCCCCACCACTGGCATACTGATCCTAGGATTTATCACAGTCCACAGGCCTCTTAGGTGGTCCTGCTTGAATAGGAACCTGGCTTAGAAAAGATCATCTACTTTCTCTCTCATCCTTACATGCTGGGTGTTGAGAGGCAGATAAAGTCTCTCATTTCACAATTAGAACCAGAGTCTCTAGGCCTCCAAAACAGAATTCCTTTAGAGCAAGGGCTTGTTTTTAACTACCATAAATTTTTGAAAAAAGAATACATGAATTAGGAAAGAAAGAACTAAAAACTTACTGTTATTGGTACGTCCTTTGTTCCTGAATTTAATAAATGAAGATTTAAAACTTTTGGTAGATCTGTTAAAATGGAGAAAAAGAAGTATTTCTTAAAAAGGTGTGCTTTACATAATGGAGTATTATTCAATTGTTTAAAATGATGTTGTAGAAATTATTATACTGGCATTGAAAAAAGGAACACTACAATAATTTTTTTAAAAAAGAAACAAAAGTCACCAAACTTTTTGACTCCACATTCCCCAGTAGCTGCCATTCCATTTATCTGCTCCCCTTATGGCAAAGAATCTTACTATCTTACTGTTTATAATTACTAATCTTTTACTTTCTCATTCTTATCAAGTTTCTGTCCATATTATTCTATAAAAATTGTTCTTTACTACTTAAAAAAGTGTGCTTTATAGTAAATTAGAGCCTTCACCTTATTAGATATCAAACTGAAGCTATTCTAGAATGTGTAATATAATGAGAATCATGTTAATAAAAGAAACATCAGGTTTCTTTACTCATAAGGACACAAGGAATCATTTTATTCATAAGGACACAAAAATTGCCTCCTCTTAAAACCATCAGACCAAAACAACAACAGAAAGGCAGAATATAACTGTTAGTGAAGTCAGATGTTACTTATCTTTTAGTTTTCCAGAAAAGGACAGTGAGAGGCAAATTAATCAGGTACAATGTGAAATTACCATATTAAAGGCAAATTTAATTTTTTAAATGTGTGGTCTTCACTCCTAAACAACTAAATTTTAATTACATATAGCCCAAATAAATCCAAAATTATAAGTACTCTTACTCTTTCCTTAATAGAAATCTTGTCTTGGTCATTTTTAATTTTAGAATTTGAATTCTTTCTCTGACCATCTGGGATAATGTTTTTCCCAGTAATCTTATTTATTTATTTATTTATTTATTTATTTATTTATTTATTAATTATTTGCAGTCCTGGGAGTTGAACCCAGTGTCTCACACATGCTTTGCAAGCACTCTTCCACTGGGCTGTACCTTCAGCCCATTTTTTACTTTTTATTATTGAGATAGGATCTCACTACATTATGCAGGCTGCCTCTGCCTTGAACTTGTGATCCTCCTGCATCTGCCTCCTGAGTTGGGATTACAGGCATAGGCCACCATGCTCAGCCAGTAATCTTATTTTATTGGTAATTTTTAATGTACAACTTAATTGGTCTCATTATGACATTTCCATACATGTATTTCATTGCTCATGTTCACTTTACCCTTACCCTATCATAACTCCCCTTCCCCATACCCTTGAAATTTTTAACATATAATGCAATTGACTAATTCATATATAAACAAAATCCAGAAGTCTTTTGACTTCCTTTATTTTACAACTAGGAAAAATATATTCAGCACAACTGAATGGATGAGGAACCAAATTAAGATATCAGGAAACTACTTCCCACTTTAGTCTTCCATTTAGAAGATTTAAGTTGCCCCCTAACCTTGTTTTCCTACCTGGAAAGCAATGGAGAAATTCTTCCCTGTCAGAAGAATGATGCCTAAATTTGTGAAGGCTCTGAGTTACCAACAGAAGATTGCTACAAGGTCACATGACCCTGAGAAATAATTTTCAAAGCTGAATTACAAACTAGTAGAGCCATTTGGCATTGAATCCCATTGAGACATTCTTTTTTTTTTCTTTTTCTTAAAAACAAAAACAAAACAAAACAAAATACTATGCAGACTCTTTTTTTTTACCTTGTGTTCGTAGAGTACCAAAATCTAACATTTCAGTTGAAGAATAAATTCCAGGAGCTTGGAAAAAAGAAAATTAACAATTATCTTTCACTTTACCACAGTCAAATGTAATGAAAAAATAAACTTAAATTTCTTCAGTTTTCCACTAACCTGTTGTAACTTCAACCTCAACAGGAAGAATGATAAACTCTGTGCTGTCAGATGCATTGGTTTTTATTCTTATGAAGGCTGTGTGATTATCTGCTTCTCTGGATGAAAAACTGGCTCTCATCACTCCTTTGGTTTCATAAGGAGGGATTTCCTGACAAGTGAACAGACTATAATGTGTAACAGCATTTGTCATGTTGCAAAACAGCTGTATATTCTTGAATCTAATCCTCACTCTTTTAGCAGTTTTAAAGGGCTACGAAATCAGATACAGATTAAAATTCTCGGAGAACAAATCCAATCTGCATGTGATTTGAATCTGTCTGATTTTGTAGCCCTTTAAAAATGCTAAGAGTGCAGATTAGAGAATGTATGGTACCTTGTTTTATTCAATTAGATAACATTGAAGTGCATGATTATTTTATATATCTACTAAGGAAAAAAATACACTGCCAATTAAATACATGTTCCACTGACTAATACATGCTCAAATTTTGGAGAATGTTATCATGTGGAAAAAAATGAGCTTCTCACAATTGATGAAATATGTAAAGTGAGCAAAGTAAAAGAACTCAAATGATCTGAAAACAATTGTCAGCTGCAAGATCACCTCACAGCAGAATTAACCTACAAAGTCAGTTATTTTCTAATGTTAGTGATGTTTAGGTATATAATTTAGTCCTCAAATTCTCTGTCTAATACAAATATCACCATCAGAGGGAAATATTTTTCCAGAAGTGCACTGCATTCTCTGTAAATAATAACCAAGAGAGCTTACACTCTGCTTTCCTTTCATTTAAAGCCTAACAAAACAAAACGAAGCTTCCCAAGCAAGTGCACAGTTTACCAACTGAGTTAAGTAAGGCTCTTGGCACAAAAATCTGCAGAGATTTCCAGTTCTATAATGAGAATAGTCACATATATACTAGAAAGAAGACTTACTGGACAAAAAATTGGAGGCTGTGTAATTTTTTTAAAAAACAAGTTTTAGAAGTATTTGGCTTACTGGGAACCACTGGAATTTCTGTGCACGCTTCTTTTAGCATATTTTAGGAATCTCTTGTGTTCAGGAACTTACTGCTCTTGACTTTTCCCAACTATATTCTCAAAGTAGAAAATGGGTGATTGGAATCCTCCTGGGGGATCTAAAGATGGACCATGTACTCCCCAGCTTTAGGAATCTAGCTTTGTCTCTGCGACTTGCTCTTGTAGGCTGAAATAGCCTGGGGGTGAGGTGGAGGACTATTTATTTCTTTCTCACTCTAGGTTTGTAGGAATAGGATTACTGGATTTTTTCTTTTCTTTTTTTTAGCCACTGGGGGTATTAAAAGACTACGCTACTTTCTGCTATGGTGCATTACAGTTCTTAACTGTTCAGAAGTCTGAATTTACTTATGTTTGTTAATCAGGTGGCAATTATGTGTCACAGTAAATTCTTATTTTTTCTGTCTAGAATTATAAAACAAATTTAATAGTTTGTATTTAATCCTCCCAAACTTTGTTTTATGTATTCTTTCTCTCAAAGGCTTTCAAACAATATAATTTCAAGGTGAAATATTTTTGTGAAAGGTTATAAGCAGACTCTTCATTACAAACTTCTTGTGTTTCTAGTGTGTTTCTGCACTTGGGGAATTAACCAAATCACTGACAAACAAATTTGTCTCTAAATGTTCAAGTCAACCTCTCAAAAATGTCACCTCCACATCTCTGCTCTGGTTGAAACTGGTCAGAAGACAGAATCAAGAGGCTGTATGCATAACAGAACAATTAATAAAAAAACTTTACCATTATGAGTAAGTTCTGAAGATAAAAGTCAGTGTGTGTCCACCTATAGAGTAGTGATCTGAATGCCCCTGGTACAAAAACTCCATTTACCATAACTGTCTTTCCTCTCCTGGACTAAACAAGCATGATAAACAACATTTTTTAAAACTCTCATAAAAAGTTCTTTCATATTCTTTAATTTGGTTAATATCTGCTATTATTCTCTAAGAGAAAGTGGTTGTCTAAGCATTTGTACAAGTTTTCATAGGGACCTGACTAGATTCTCTCTGAAAAGCCATTTCCTCTATCAACAGTGAGCATGGATATTACACAATTCTCTATCTACGAATATGAGTACTTCATTTTTTTTTTTTTTTCAAATCTTGGTGTAAAGGACATCATAAATGATCACATTCAGAGGCAACTTTTCTGATATAATTCAGAGAAAATAGTTGAAATCACTTGCTTTCCAAAGCAGGCCAAAGCTCTGGCCAGTTTTATTCACTGCTCTTTATGACTTACTTACATTTTCCCCTTCCACTCGCATCCAGTTTTCAAATATATTTGACCATACATTTAACATTAAGATATTAATTAAAGAAGTTATCTGTATTTCTTCAGGTGATAAGGAGTTAAGTATTCTAGCATATTTAAGAAAATGACTGGCTTCATGTGAGCATTCACAAGAGGAATCTGTTCCTACTCACCCACAGTTTCCTGGTACCTCCTTGCTGACCAGTTGGGAGTTCTAGGTGAAGGTCTCCTCCACTGGAGTACATTTCTACGACCTGGGACAAAGAGCACGTGATGGTTATGGTCAAAATCATATTCTTAATGAAAGTGATTTGCTATTACAGGGAAAAATGTTTGACATCCCAATTGTTTGTTAAAAAAATTAAAAACATTTATAGATCTACACATAGGATAAGTATCATGTCATATTATTTATATGTATAAACAATGGTGGTATTCTTTTTTCCTGGTATTAGGGGGGTGAACCCAGTGCCTTGCATATACTCTGCAAGCGTTTTATCACTGAGCTGCACCCCAGCTCCTTCCTCTTTTTCAATCTTGAGACAGGGTCTTGCTAAATTACTTAAGCTAACTCTGGTCTTGAACTTGTGATCCCTCTGCCTCCACCTTCCAAGTTGCTGGGATTATAGGCATGTGCCACTACACTTGGCAATGGTGGTATTTTTAATTAAAACACGGTAACTTTCAAAATTAAGCTTAGAAACAATGTAGCTATTTCAGAGACTAGATTTTAGAAAGCAACAGGACACTTAACTTCTTCCATATAACATAATTTGGATATTATCAAATTTTAGAAATATAAGCTTTATATTTTCTATAGTTATACAAGTGCTTCTTATACATATATTACAAGACTTAGGGGTATATCCAATAAATATCATAACTATACAATACTGAAAAGATTAATGGTATTCTGAGATACAGCAACAATTCTAATGAAGTATCAAAATATTTGGTTTCTGAGCAAGGGATGGAGAGAGGATGGTTAGTGGGCACAAGGGCACAGCTGGACAGGAGAAATAACTTCTCATGTTACTTGACACAGTAGGGTAACTATGGTTGACAGCAATGAAATGATATTTCAAAGTAGCTAGTAGAGAAGATCTCAAATGTTTCTAACACAAAAAAATGATACATGTGAAAGGTGGGAGATAAGCTAATTACTCTGACTTATTCATTATACATTGCATACATGTAGAAAAAAAACTGCTGGGTAAAAGTCATTGGTCTGACAAAATTCTATCATGTGATCTCCAGCATCATTTCTGTCACCAAGACCATATTTTCTGACTACCGAGTTGTCCTCTTTGTTTCCAACTGTTGCATTCCAGTCACCACTAATTATCAGTATGAGCTGACTGTATGTTCGATCTATTTCAGATTATAGAAGCTCGTAGAAACCACCCCTATCTTCATTTGTGGCCTTAGTGGTGGGTGTGTAAATTTGAATAATAGTCATACATACTAACTGGCCTTCCTTGTAGGTATATGGATATTATTCTATCCCTGACAGCACTATACTTCAGGACAGATCTTGAGTTGTCTTTTTTGATGATGAATGCAACTCCATTTAATTTGTCATTCCTGATATGGTAGACCTTATGATTATGTGACTCAAAATGCCCCATGCCAGTCCATTTTAGCTCACTGATGCCTAGAATGTCAATGTTTATGTGCTCCATGTCTCGTCTAGCAATTTCTATTTTTCCTAGGTTCATACTACATACATTCCATGTTCCAATTATTAATGGATGTTTACCATTGTTTCTCATTTTGAGTCATGCCACATCAGCAAATGGAGGTCCCTGGGGCTTTGCTCCATTTCCGTCATTAAGGTAGACTCTACTTTGAGGAGGCAACTCTTCCCCAGTAGTCTTTTGAGTGACTCACAACCTGGGAGGCACTCATTTTCTGGCACCACATCTGATGATGTTTCTCTGCTATTCATAGAGTTTTCAATGGCTAGTTGTTTCAGAAATGAGTTTCCAGTTCCTCCTCCCTAGTCTGTCTTAGCCTGGAAGCTCAGCTGAAACCTGTCCACCATAGGTGACCCTGCTCATATCTATAAAACCAGTAGCATAGCTTTCAGCTTCACAGCAACACACAAGCACCCCCAGTATGGCAAACTGAAACACTGCTTGGTTTAAATCGAGAAAGGTATGTGTCAGGGCTGTATCCTTCCACTAAATCTCTTCCATTTCTATGCTGAGCAAATAATGCAAGAAGCTGGACTCTATGAAGAAGAATGTGGCATTAGGATTGGAGGAAGACTCATTAGCAACCTGTGTTATGAAGATGATGCAACTCTGCTTGCTGAAAGTGAAGATTTGAAACATTTACTGATGAAGATCAAAGAATATAGCCTTCAGTATGGATTGTGACTCAACATCAACAAAACAAAAATTCTTACAACTGGGTCAGTATGCAACTTAATGACAAATGGAGAAAAGATTGAGGTTATCCATGATTTTGCTTTACTTGGTTCTACAATCAACATCCATGGAAGCAATAGTTAAGAAATCAAACAACACATTGCTTTGGGAAAAGCTGTGGCAAAAAATCTCTTTGAAGTATTGAAAAGTAAAGATGCCACATTGAAAATGAAGGTGTGCCTGACTCATGCCATGGTATTTTCACTTGCATCATATGGTTGTGGAAGTTGGACAATAAACAAGGTAGACAGGAGAAAAACTGGTATTTTTTAATTATGGTGCTGGAGACATCTATTGAATATACCACGGGGTGCCAAAAGAACCAACAGATCTGTCCTAGAAGAAGTACAACCAGAGTGCTCCTTGGAAGCAATGATGGCTAGACTGTGTATTACATATTTTGGACATGTAGTCAGGAGGGACCATTCCCTGAAGAAGGACATCATGTTTGGGAGAGTGGCACATCAATTAAAAAAAGGAAAACTCTCAACTAGAGGGATTGACACAGTGTCTGCAACAATGGGCTTAAATATAAATAAGATCATGTGCCTGGCACAGAATCAGGTAGTGTTTTGTTCTGCTGTACACAGGGGTGCTATGAGTCGGACTCCATGGCACCTAACAACAACACGTAGAAATGTTACCCTCTGGCGTATGTAGTTGTTGTTAGGGGTTGTCGAGTCGGGACCAATTCATAGCAATCCTAAGTACATCAGACGAAACATTATCTGACACTATGCCATGCCCGGTACTATTCTCAGTGCTTCTCTGCTATTCATAAGGTTTTCAATGCCTGATTTTTTGCGGGGAGTGGGTTGTCAGGTCCTTCTCCCAAGCCTACAGCCTCTGGTATTCCCAGGTGGTCTCCCATCCAAGTACTAACCAGGCCTGACCCTGCTTAGCTTCCGAGATCTGCCAGGATTGGATGCCACAGTGGTATGGTTGCAGGCATTGTACAATTACATATCCAGTAATATGTACAATTACTATGTGTCAGTTAAAACCAAAAAAAAATAAAACATGAAAATATTTGGTTTCTACTGGTAGCAAAATCACAGCACTTATAGCTCATGGCCTGTGCCTATACTCATGGTTGTTTAAAAATGGCTTTACTGAGGTATAACTGATATGCAATAAATAATACATGTCTATATTATACAACTTGAGGAATTCTGACATTTGCATACAGGTGTGAAGTCATCATTGCAAGTAAGATATTAAATATGCCTACTGCCCCAAAATTTCTGCATTCTCTTTGCAATTAATCTATCCCTCTCTGCTCCCTCCTATTCCAAGGCTACACTGACCTGCTGTTACTGTTCATCATGCTGATGTATATAGTAATATTTCATTTCTTTTGTATTTTATACTTATATCTGAGGTGGTTTTCTTGTTTCATTGTTTTGGTTTGGAGACAGGGTCTTGCTATATCGCCAGATTGGCCTTGAACTCACGATTCTCCTCTCTCAGTTTCCCAACTGCTAGGATTACGGGAGTGCGTCATGAAGCACGGCCTTATATTAGTTCTTTATGCATGAACATACTAATGGATAGTTGGGCTGTTTCCAAAGTTTGGCCATTGGATATAAGGGTGCAAAGGAAGTTGAGTTCAAGTCTTGGTGTGAACATTTGCTTTCCCTCCAGAGTTAATAAAAGAGAAAGCAAGAAAAACTGCAAAACTTTCACATAAGTTTAAGGGTTTTTGTTTTCTTCCCTCCCTCCCTCCCTCCCTCCCTTCCTTTTTGTGTGTGTATGTTATAAAAGTAATGCATTTTGCAAAGACTGATGAGTTAGGATTTTTCTGAATACTATTAGCTGCCTCTTGATTTAATACAGTGCTCTTCCAGAGTACTTATATACCACCTTAACTAATGGGGGACTCTGTAGAACTTTTTCTGGAAAAACAGAAAACAACACATATTATTTCACTGAATCCTTTAAAGTGTCAAGGAAACAGGCACAATGTTTGGAAACAGAAGATTACTACTGATAGGGAAAATGAGTAAGAAGTGAAGATAGAAAAATTCTACAAAATCAAAAGAAAAATAACATTACCACTACAAATAGGTGACACATTACCAATTGTTAGGTCAGTATTATTTGCCCTAATTTAGCATAGTTTACAGAAAAGAGGGGGAGAAGGGAAGCCAAATAACATATACAGAATATAATTTATATGAAAAATCCCTACAAAAATGCTTTTGTGTTTATATATATTTATGTGCCTGCAAATGCACAAAAGAGTCTAAAAAGATACAAGATATGAGTACTATCTATGAGGATGGGCTTGGGATTAGAGCTGTGTTGTCTACATACTAATAGCTATCAGCTACATGTGGTCTTTTAAATTAAAGTTAATTGAAACAAAATTAAATTAAATGTTCCGTTCTTCAGCCCCACAGCCACCAATTCAAGTGCTCAATAATCACATGTGGCTACTGGCTATTGCACTAGACGTAACAGATACAGAATTTTTTATCATCACAGAAAGTTCTATTGGACAGCACTGAACAGGAAAGTAGGAAGTTCAAGGGGACCTCTGCTTCACCCATGGATGAACTGTTGAGTGTTGAATTGTCAGGGACAGCATACTCATGTATTTGTGTTATATAATGAACAAATCAGATGCAGTTTCTTGCTGTACAGTATTTTTTTAAACTTGAGAATAGGACTAACAACACAGTTTAAGCTTCCTAGATGGAAGTTATCTGTAACGGGTTAGGAGAGAACAACTTTGGTCTTCCCTTTGCTTTCCTGAGTGCTGGTGAAATGGCTAACATGGTAAATCCTGAATTAAAATGTTGTAATTAGGGGTGTAGCTCAGAGGTGAAACATTTGTCTAGTATGGGCAAGGCCCTAGGTTTGAGTTCCATCATGAGTAAACAAACAAGGTATAAGTGGAAATGTAAACAAACAAACAACATATAAGTGGAAAAGAAGTAGAGAACTCAAATAGATAACTATTTCAGATGTTAGGTTGGTAACGCCAAAGGGTCAAGAAAAGGCTATTTAAGCAACTGCTGATTGACCAAGAACTGCTGAGTCCTGTGAATGCCATCTTTCTATGTGACAGCAAGCTTCCCTGAGCTCTCTGTAACATCTCTTCTACAGCAGTGTGGGGCAGCACAGGCAGCACAGTCTGATGGAATGAGAAGAGTCAAGGAAAGAAAGCAAGAATTTCTGAGGTTTCTGTATAAATTAGTAATAAAAGCCAGAACAAGAAAAATTCACCATGACTGAAAGTAAGAAAAGGACAGAGTGATGATAAAGAGGGAACAAATCCACTTTTTCCTTGTAAAAACAGGACATGAGAACATTTTCCTCTTGTGATAAAGGTATCTAGTCAAAAATATTAAAATTGGTGCAGAGTATTTTTCTTGGTAGCTATCCTCACCTAATGTCAGTCACTTGCTGGGTAGAGACTTCCTTCTTATTGCTTTAGTTTATAATTCCTAAGCATCTTACTGGTTATGCTCTAAAGATCTCCCTTTCTTCCTCACTTCCCCTTTCATTGTTTATTAACCTTTATGTCAAGAGATTCTAAGAGGACAAAAACCATTCAGTTGTACTTACCACAAAATATATTATTTTTCCTCTACTAGCTAGTTTCAATCTACTGTTAAGTCCTGCAGTGCAGTTCTAAAAACCTCTGGGTATAGATACTGTAGATTATTCTGGAGAACAGTGCATCTCCTTCTAACACAAGCACCATTACTAAAAGTTACAGTGGCTACATGTGTCAGAAAGTTGGAAGTCACTGAGATGTAGAGTGGGATCTTAATAAATCTCTGAAGGAGTGACCCCACTCCCACTGCAGAAGAGACGAGGTAGTTGACAATGGATTTCAAAAGATTACCTAGGATAAGGAATTAGATTTTATAGATAAAAATAAGTTTGCTTTTAATTATGATTCAGTCTATGAGGGTCACTATGAGTCGAATACCGACTCAACGGCACCTAACAACAACAACAACAACAACATCACTCTTTCTCTGGATTTTAATTTCTAGGTTACCACTTCCAAAAACTTATAACCAGAAATTAACACACTTTTAAAATGATATTGGGCCAGAAATATCACAGAAGAAAAAAAAGCAGCTTGTGTAACTGAAAATTCTTCTCTAAGAAAGTACAGAATTGCCTAAACTGTACTATCAAACAGGCCAGTTACTTAAAAATGGTTCTAAAAATTCAAAATCCAGACTAAAACAACCTGTTTTGAAAGTAATACCCTCTTCAATACATCCATAAACCCCCATTATTTTAAATAGTCTTGGAACCTATAACTGAGATTTTATGCTAAGCATTAATTCCCACCAAAATGAGGCTTAATCAAAATCACCCTCATAAACTTACCTGTAAAGGCTCACTGTGAGGGTTGTGTATATTTATTATAGGTGAGAAACTGCTATTCACAGGGACTCTAGCCCCAAGAAATGGCCTCAATCGATATGGATTTGGAACCCCAACACCAAATACCTGTTTCAAAGAAAAACAAGTGACATTTGAGTTGCTTGTGTAACTAGTATTTTTATAGTTATAGCTCTGCTTGATATAGGAAGACCAGTGAACCTAAGTTTGATGTTAAAAATATTAGCAATATCTTTTAAAAACTTGATTTGACCACATATTTGATTTACTCAGTAAATGTGCATTTGGAATGATTTCTATAATATATTAGAAAGTGAAATAATAGCAGTCCTTCATGAAATCATAGAATATACAAAAAGAAGAAAACAGAGTCAAAGATTTATCTACTCCAACCATCAGGAGATGGAAGCATGGCTCAGACAATGCTCAAACATTTACACAAGGTCCAAGTTAATCCCATATTGGAAGGCCCTGGGTTGACCAAACAGGGTAATCTAATTTATTCAAATGACATGTATTTATTAAGTATCTATGATGTGCCAGATAAAAATGCACAGTAGTGAACTATTTAATCGTGAACAAGATAAATAATGTGCCTACTGTCATGAAACCTATAATTCTAGTATTGGGGCAGACTAGATACAAATGAAAAGATTTTTTAAAAATCCTGCTAGATAAAGAGTGAATCATGGACTGTGGAAGGGGTTGGGAAGAGTGGAAAGCAGTTAGACATAATACACTGATAATACACTGATAAATTTTTTGACTCTGTTTTCTTCTTTTTGTATATTCTATGATTTCATGAAGGACTGCTATCATTTCAATTTCTAATTGGTGCAGAGTATTTTTCTTGGTAGCTATCCTCACCTAACGTCAGTCACTTGCTGGGTAGAGACTTCCTTCTTATTGCTTTAGTTTATAATTCCTAAGCATCTTACTGTTTATGCTCTAAAGAAATCTAAAGAAATCATTCCAAATGCACATTTAGGGAGTAAATCAAATATGTGGTCAAATCAAGTTTTTAAAAAGACATAATTCACTGAGATGTGAAAGTGGCTTGGAAGAAGGCAGTGGTAGTGAAGAAGACAAAAGAAGAAAGATTTAAGACATATATAGGAAGGTGACTTGGAGTAAAGACCAGATGTGGAGAGGTAAAGAGAGACGACAGCTGGCCACTGAAACGCCCCATGAGAACATGATCACAATCCTCACACAGTCCAGACTCACTGGGACCACTTGGGTCTGTTGCTGTTTGTAGTACCATGACCTTCAATCTTATAATGGTCTTTCCATTGACGCCACAAGTGTATGTTAAATGGGCATCACCTACACCTGGGCACATAGCTCAGCAGTAGACTGTATGCCTAGTATGTGTGAGGCCCTGGGTTTGATCCCCAGTGCACAAAAAACCAAATAAATTTAAAAAAATGCAAAACCTATGAGGTGTAAAGATCAGCTGTCTACAGTTTGAATTGAATAGGGATATTTATAAGTACAAAAATGCTGTAAGTCTAAAGGTGGGTGTGGTAGAACACACATGTAATCCTAGCACTCAGGAGGCTGAGGCAGAAGGATCCAGAGAGTTCTAGGCCAGCTTTTTCTGTGCAGTTTCAGGCCAGTCTGGGCTACACAGTGAGAGCCTGCTTCAAAAAAACCGAAAAAACAAAACAACCCCCCACCCTATAAACTTTTACATTTCCATTATTTTTTGACATGAATTCTTAAAATGTTGTTATATAAGTCTGTGATCAAGACTATATTTGATAAAGTAAACACAAGTTTAAATTCTGGTTCTTACCTGGTAAGTAAATACCCCATGATTAGATGTGTTAATAAATAAAGTGTTTTCTACATTTCCTACTACTCTTGCAAGAAAAACTACATCAAATGATGTATTTCCTCCTGGAAGAATTTTCTGAAAAGAAAGCCAATAAAGTTAAATTAGTAACCAAAAAAATTAGATCATGTTAGCCAAAATTAGATAGCTAAAGTTTTCTAAAACAAATTATTATAAAATCAGTTCCATAAACTAGCTTTCTTCCTTGAAACGTTTAAGCTTTAAGTTAGCCAAACTATTGTGCAATGGAAAATAGAAAAAAAAAGATATCTTCATATTAAATGTCTATAATTATATGTCGTTGCCCATGACCAGCCTAAAGCTTTGTACAACAGATGGCTCTCTTGGGCTCTGTTCACTCAACATTCCCTAGGCTGGAATTAAATAGCTAATTATAGGAAGTTCCATGACCTGAAAATCAAGTAGGTACAAGGTTGAAGCTGCGTTTTTCATATAGTAAATGTACTACTAAACTACTAAATAGCAGCTTGACCCCTGGGCATGGTAGCTCACAAGTGTAATCCCAGTGACTTGGTAGGTGGAGGCAGGAGGATCGCAGGTTCAAGGGGAGGCACCCTATAGAACTTGTTGTTGTTGTTAGGTGCCGTTGAGTCGGTATCAGACTCATAGCGACCCTCTGTACCACAGGGGAAACACTATTGTCAGTGCTTCTCTGCTGTTCATAGGGTTTTCAATGGCAGATTGATTTTTGGGAGGGGGTTGCCAAGTCCTTCTCCCAAGCCTACAGCTTCTGGTGTTCCCAGGTGGTCTCCCATCCAGGTACTAACCAGGTCCGACCCTGCTTAGCTTCCGAGATCTGACGGGATCAGATGCCACAGGGCTATGGCTGCAGGCTATAGAACTTAGGGAGACCTTATCTCAAGATTAAAAATAAAAAATGGGCTGGGAGTGCAGACCAGTGGTAGAACACTTGAAAAAGTATCTGCGAGGCCCTTGGTTCAACCCATAAGTACTGCAATCAATCAGTCAATAAAATATTAGCTTGTATTATTCCAAGGAATAAACCCAGGCCTCAATCTCTCCACTTCTGCCATCTATCTGTGCAAGGCACAAAATATCCCCCCAACTTAAATTAAGAAAGAAGACAGGGGACAAAGTACGTGTAGTAACTCACTCCTCTTATCTTATACAGGTTGAGAATGTCACTATAGTCAGTGTAATAAAATTTTATTAAAATAGTAAGAGCTGTTCCATGAAGTTCAAGACTGGAACTTCAGTTTGGCCTGCAATGAAGCCTTAAAGTGCACTGAATGTGTGAAGCCATCAACCTCCCTTATTCTGCCTCAATGACTAGAACTCTAAAATGCTACCTAAATTCTAGCTCAAAGTAGATGGCACCAAGAGTCTCTCTGGCTTTACCTAATGAAGTTCCAGTATTATCAGTAACAAAAAGCAGAAAAACTTATAAAATCTCAACTTTGTTGAACCCATCACACAGACTGGTTATCAAGGAGCCCAAAATCTAAGGAAGACAAACACCTACAAGGAACATGAGTAATGGCTCATCCATGGCAGAGAATGGGAAGACAATGAAGTTAATACACAAGAGGGTAAAATGGATTCTGCTGAAATTTTTATATATTACTAAAGGCTGAGTGGGCTGGGATTTAGCTCAGTTGGTAGAGCGCTGCGCTGCAGTCTCTGAGGTCCCGAGTTCGATTCCCAGCACCACAAAAATGGGAGAAGGACCTGGCAACCCACTCCCAAGGCAATCCCGAAACACTCGGCCATTGAAAACCCTATGAGGGTTGCTATGAGTTGGATATCGACTTGACGGCACCTAACAACAACAAAGGCTGAGTGTGGGCTCACATGAGAGTACAGAAGCCTCTGCTGGAAGTGATAAACACTAGGTTAAATTCACACCTGAGCTAGAAATCAATAATAAATTTACATCTATTAAATCCCCTGTTTGGAATTAACAAATTTGTAAATAATCCACTGATCATGTAAGTAGTAACAAGAGAAATTATTAAACATTTTGAATTAATTTGAAACTAAAATACAACATATCAAAATTTATGGGCAGCAGTAAAAACAATAACTAGAAAAAAATTCATAGAATTCCACTTATTTTGAACATAAATGTGTCAAATGAATAATCTTTGTTTTTACTTTGAGTACTAGGAGGAATAAATTAAATTCAAAGTAAGTAAAAGGAAAGAACAATAAAGACAGGAGCAAAAGTTAATGAAAGAAAACAGAAAATAGTCCTTCCTAATCAATAAAACCAAAGCTGGTACCTCAAAAAGATCCGCAAAACTGATTAAAAACCCTATTAAGAAAAACCCTATATAAAAAAGGGAAAGGACAAGAACATCAGAAACTAAAATATGGGCATCATTATATGTCCTTTATACATGAAAAGGAAGATAAAGAACCCTACTTCCATACATTTAATAACCTGAGGAAATGGACACACTGTTTGGCAATATGCCAAATCCCACACAGCTTACTCAAAACAAAGTGGATAATCAGTGTAGTCCTACATCCAATTCTCCCTTGACCCTTCTATTTTTAATAAAGAGTGATCATTTTAAAACATAAGCTACCTTTTTATCCCTCTGCTTAAACCCTTTTGATGCCAATCCACTTCAGTCTATTATTTGCACAATATCTTATACTAGTGCTCTATCATGTTTTGTTCAATTTCTAATAACATGCATGGACTCCAGAGTTTAATCTAAAACAGAATACTGGTAAATAATGTCCAGGCTTCTATAAATAACCATTAATATCTATTACAGCCTTCATCCTATGAGAGCTTATTATTCTAAAGCATATTAAAATAAATGCACTAAAATACTTTATTAGACTGAAAGTTTTTAACTTTTAGTTTATCTGGAAATTTAATCAAAAAGTTCAAGTAAATCAAGGAAAACAATTTTTCTTTCTTTACCATGTGTGTAAGGCATCCCATTTCTACAATTCATGCAATCAAATTTTATCTATTACAAAATATTAAAAGAATGCATTCGTTAATGAAAAACACATTTTATGGTCAATATATAATCTAGCCATAAAAGATGAATAGGCCTAAACTGCAGTCTTAATGTTATGTAACTCTTAATTATAATCAATTAGATAATAATATTTAATCAACAGATAAGTCCAGATAACTGATTTTCTAAAATTGAATTCATTTTCAATGTGATAAGATACATACATACATATATATGTATATCTTTCTGACTCTCCTTGAAGAATCAAAGTAGGGCTGTAGATTTGGCTCAGTGGTACAGTGTTTGGCTAGCATGTGTGCAAGACCCTGGGTTTGATACCCAGCACTACAAAGAGAAAGGAAGGAAGGAAGGAAGGAAGGAAGGAAGGAAGGAAGGAAGGAAGGAAGGGGAGGGAGAGGGAGAGAGACAGGGAGAGGGAAGGAGAGAGGAGAAGGGGGAGAGGGAGAGGGAGGGAAGGAGGGAGGGAGGGAGAGAGAGAGAGAGAGATTGGAATTGCATATGGGCTCAGGCTCCCACATGGCAGCCAATGAGGGCTGACCCTATTGCATGGGCCATATGCTCTCCAAGGAATCCCACTTTCCCCTCATTCATAATGTTGATGTAGCCCAGGAAGAATCTGTTTGCAATCCTTGGTCTAGTGTCTGTATTGTGCTAACAGTGAAAAAAGTGAAAACACTAGTCTTTAATCCAGGTGAAGCTTGGAGTGTTGAGAAACACTAAAACATCACTTAAATTAGCAAAGTAAGAAGTTAAAAATAAAACGTGTAGTACCGTTGTTTTCATTTTTGCTTGTCCTCTAACTCAACATGTCTCTGCACACTGACAGTGACTGAAAGCTCGGTACTTCCATTTATACAGAAATGTATTTCCACATACAGGTTGTAATGTATATGTCACTCACTGTAATGCAGTATGATACAAATTACTGGGCAGGCTAACAAAACAGTAGATCTTCACCTTGGCTCTTGAAATTAAGTGCATGATGGGGGCAAACCTCTCTAGGACTCAGCTCTTCATTTGTACACACAGGTCTCTTTTAGCATTAGAATTGTTACTTGAGATCACTGATACATTTATAAAAATTGTGAAAATCTTTTTTAGGTTAACAACAAAGAATAAGTCAAGGGAAATTTAAGAAATGTTTTCAAAAAAGGACATCTTCCATGAGTACCACAAAGAAAATTTTTATTGCTAAAAGCAATATGCTGACTTTGATATCCTCTGTTTACAAAATACTTTTAAGTGGGAGGGAAGCTAAACTTATGACTTTTTTTTACCCTAGAAGTTGCTACCTAACAACAACATATGATGAAACAAGATTTGAGAAAGGAGAAATGTAAAAACCTAAATTGAAATAAAATTAATATAGTAACCAATATCTTGTATACTTTAAAAAGTGTTTTTTCTTTGTTCTTCAGTCATATCCCTTCAAAGGAATTAATGGAAATCCTTTCCTCTGATATTTCCTACTTTGTTAATTATTTTGAAAATCTACATAGTGAAGCCTACTGTGTTCTCTGAAACTCAAAATTTATTTAAGATCCAATTTTTTGGTTTTGGTCAAAAATATTCTTCTTTTTTAGTAACAAGTTCACATACTACCTACACAAATTATTATAAAATTTTAGAGGACAATTGTACATATAACCCTAAAATGGCCCCCGAAATTTCCTGTCCTAATTTCTGAGATTGTGATTATAACAAGGTATAACACTTGTGATTATTTACAATACATGGTAAAAGAGACATTGCAGCAGTTAGTTGACTTTGAGTTAATCAAAAGGGAGACCATCTAAAGAAGACCAATATGGTCCTGACTCAATGCCATGAGTTTGCTCTACTGGTGGCAGAAGAGGAAGCTGGACAGATATGAAGCATGATAGGGAAACAACGTACTGTTGGTGGCTTACAGGTGGAGAAGCCCCATGAGTGTATTAAGCAGACAGAGGTCCTGGCTAATGGTCAGCATTGAAATGGGGGCTTTAGGTCTATAACCAGAACTTAATTCTGCCAACAACTTGAATGACTTTGGAAGTGGATTTCTCCTCAAGTGCTTCCAGACAGCACTCAGCCCACATGACATCTTAAATTCATACTGTGGTATGTGAGCAAAAAACCCACTGGACTTACAACTTACAGACTATATGCTAAGTAGTGAGTGTTGCCTTAAGCCCTCAAGTTTGTGGTTATTATGCAGCAACTAAAAACTAACACAATGCTGAGGAATTGCCCATTATTAAGAAGGCAAAGAAAATCATGAGGCTACAAGAATATTACATTTTTCATAGTGCTTAAGACTCCTGATTTATTAGCTGTTTCATGAATGAGAAAAATAATGTGTTTAAGGGCAAAAAGTAATAATTCTTAAGAAATAGGACAAACTGAAATCTAGGAAAGATAAACATTTAAACCAGATTCTAATTATAACAAAATAAAATTATTCATTAACAAAAAATATAAAATTTCAATTCCAAACTCAAGAGAAATAATTTTTAGCAGAGAAACTTACCCTATTTTGAAAAAATGATGCATGAAAATGTGATGTTGTAGCAGATATTGATACTAAAGTAATAGTTTCTTCAGAACTAGGATTATGTAAATAGACTTTTTCCATTTTTGGCATTCCAACTGGCCTGCAAAAACAAACAAAAATCTGTCATAAATATTTGCAAGGTAATTCTAGTTTTTAAGGTAATTTCTAGCTAAAAATTAAACATCAAAATTATTTGACAAATTCATATTCAAATATTAAATATTTATCAAATTGATTTATATGTAAAATTACACATAAAAATGCATTTAGTCACTCAACAAATGTTTGTTGTTGTTGTTGTTGTTAGGTGCCACTGAGTTGGTGTCCAACTCACAGTGACCTTATGTACAACAGGTGAAACAGTATTGCTACTGCTTCTCTGCTATTCATAGGGTATGCAATGGCTGGTTGTTTTTTGGGAGTGGGTTGCCAGGTCCGTCTCCCAAGCCTACAGCATCTGGTATTCCCAGGAGGTCTCCCATCCAAGTACTAACCAGGCCTGACCCTGCTTAACTTCCAAGATCACACACCACAGTGGTATGGCTGCAGACCCAACAAATGTTTTTTGACTGTTAATTACACGTTGTACACTGAACCAGGTGCTGCAATATAAGGAAGCAAGTCTCAACCCAACGAAGCTTACGATCTAGTGAGGAAGCAAGGATGGATGTAACACCAACCTGCCTCCTTATTAATTGTGGATCATATCCTCTACTCAAATTCCACTGATGCATGCTCTTTAATTTAAAAGCAGGAATTAGTGGCAAAGTTGTATGAAGTGATCCTGTGAGTTAGGGACTTTTCGTATCTTCATTTTTTAGATTTAGATCCTGAGGCACACAAGTTAATTGCCCAGGATACGTGGAATATAGATTTTATCTTTTCTTTTTTTGTACTGTTTGTTTTTTGAAGCAAGGTCTTGCTGTGTAGCCCAGGCTGGCCTGGAACTCCCCATATAGACCAAGATGGCCTTGGACTCACATCAGTCTTCCTGCCTCAGTCTCCTGAGTGCTGGTATACAGGTGTGCACCACCATACCTGGCTCAAAAATTTGAATTTTCTAAGACCTCTGGACCTAGACTATGCTCTAACCCCCAGCAGTAAACTGCTTCCTCTCCAGGGAACAATATAAAATATGTACTGGATATTCCACTGTCACGTTCCCCTTGGCATCCATGTTATGTTGTTGTTAGGTGCCATCAAACTGGGTCTGACACATAGTGACCATACATAAAACAGAATGAAACACTCCCTGACATTGTGCCAGGCACAGGCTCTTTTTTATACTTAAGCCCACTGTTGAAACACTGTATCAATCTGTCCAGTTGAAGGTCTTCCTTTTTTCCATTGATCTGCCACTCTCCCAAACATGATGTCCTTCTACAGGGACTGGTCCCCCCTGACATGTCCAAAATACCTAAGAAGCAGTCTAGCAATCCTTGTTTCCAAGGAGCACTCTGGTTGCACTTCTTCAAGGATGATCTGTTGGTTCTTTTGGCAGTACATGGTATATTCAATATTCGTCTCCAGCATCATAATTCAAAAGCATCAATTCTTCTCCTGACTCCCTTATTCACTGTCCAGTTTTCATAGTTTGCCTTAAATGTAAAACCTTATTATGAAGTCTAATTGATGTATCCAAGAATTCTGCTTATAAATGGTTTTCCCCCTTAGGGCTCTCTAATCATTTCATTGGCGTTGTTCTTAATTTTCCAAAAAAATTATCAGCACCTTGAGGACAAAGAATACATCACACAGTTACTGTGTTTTCCCCATGTTATCTAGCACAGTACATGAGGCATGCATGTATATGCTTGCTTGCTTGCTTGTTCTCTTTAACATACACATATATATTCACACTAGTTACTAATGTCCCCCCTAGTCTGATGTCCCCCAACCTTAACAGCTCCCTAGGTTTTCACAATCCATCCCTTCACTTGAGTCAGGCTGGTTCCATGTGCAATCTCCATTCCTTCCTCAACTGTTTGCTTTGTTTCTCTATCATCTAGATCAAACTCTCTTTTTCTAATTCAAATATACCTTTCCTTTATAAGGTCCTTTCCTCATACAACCATTTCAGTTAATGCTTTTTGAAATTTTGTGTTTTATATTCAAAATTCAAGTTTAAGGTTTGTGCAGAAATCTCAAATTGTAAGCAGCTGAAATGCAGTGCTAGAAATTGTGGTTTTTATTTGTTTCAGATGTCCATCAGTCTTCAGCCTTTAACAACTTCTGTCCCTACCTTTTCTTCAATTCAGTAGTTTGCCTCTAATTTATGACTTGGGAAAGCTGATAAAACAGTGAAACTGCTGATAATTTTTACTAGTTTAAGAAAATGAATCAAAGCCTTTAGGTTCCTTTAAAGTTGATAAATTAACACATGCGGGCTCTTCTTGGTACTCCCACCTAATCTCCCATAGATAATACTGGAAAAATTAAAAAGTTGGAGGTACTGATTCCAAAAATGAAAAACCAAAAACCAAAGACCAAAAACAAAAACCCGTAAAAAACAGTGAGGAATCCTTGGAGAAACAGAAGGCTCCCTAGAAATGTCAGGTGGGAGGGAGGTGAGGGCAATAAGAAACTAGGGTAAAAGCTCTATTTTTCTCTGCTTCCTTCCCTGTTTTCCTTGAGGCAGTTAGAACTTGTTCCTTAAACTCCAAACAGTAGAAAGGCTTGTAGAAAGTAAGGAATTGATGACCACCTGCTGCCTTTGAGCATATTTTCTTCTAACTCTTCTCTCAGGATTTCCAAAGTACTAGTTGTTGTTGTTAGGTGCCTCCGAGTCGGTATCCGACTCATAGCGACCCTCATAGGGTTTTCAATGGCTGACTGTCTCAGGACTGCCTTGGGAGTGGATTGACAGGTCCTTCTCCCAAAGTCCTAGTTAGTAGGTTACAATTTAGGAAGATGCTTATACCCAACAAAGCTTCTGTCTAAGCACCGTTTCAGATAGAGTGGTGACAAATACGGAGGACTTAACATCTTTATGTGTATGCTTAGAAGTGAGGCTCTCCTCCTTGGGAATCATCTCCCTTCTTAAGTTCACAGAGACAGACTAGGGCTAGACACATTTTGCCCTTCCTTGATTTGCATTATAGAATGTTGTTGTTAGATGCCAATGAGTGGGTATCCGACTTATAGTGACCCTATGTACAGTACAACAGGCAAAACACTATTGTTAGTGCTTCTCTGCTATTCATAGGGTTTTCAATGGCGGATTGTGTGTGCATGTGTGTGTGTGTTTTGAGTGGGTTGCTGGGTCCCTGTTCCAAGCCTACAGGACCTGGTGGTCCGGGTGGTCTTCCATCCAAGTACTAACCAGGCCCAATGCTGCTTAGCTTCTGAGATTTGATGGGATTGGACGCCACAGTGGTATGGCTGCAGGCTGCATTGTAGGGTAGTAGTTTATAAATTCATACATCAAAATAACATGATTCACGAAGAGTATAATCAATTAAATAACATATACAACATGGTCACAGATTGTAATGCCACTCCCAATTTGATGACTATAGATAGCTACAAGAGGATTATACTTGCCTGCTTCATAACATTAGACTTGGCCTGGTCAAATATCTTGCATGAGATGTATGATTTTCAAATATTTTATCCCATTCTGTAGACTGTCTTTTTACTTTCTTGATGGTATCATGTGGAATATAAAATTTTAATGTAGTCTGACATATAATTAACCTTTTGTCATTTGTGCTTCTGGATTTCTATCTTAAAAGTCACTATATAATAAGGTAATGGAGGCATACTCCAATGTTTTCTTCTAATGATTTACAGTTTCACGCCCTTACATTTACATTTAACTGTATTATGGTATTTAGCTCTATGATACATTTTGAATTAACTTTTGTGTATGGTGTGGGATCCAGTTTAATTATTTTGCATGTGGATATAAAATTGTCCCAGCACTATTTGTTCCAAAGACTATTCTTTCTTCATTAAATTGTCCTGATACTACTGTCAAAACCAATTGTCAACAAATGTGTCTATTTCTGGAATCTTCTTTTCTACTTATCTATGCTTCTATCTTTATGGCAGTATCTTGATGACAACTGTTTTGTGGAAAGTTTCTGGTATTGGGAACTGTGAGTCCTCTAACTTTGGTTTCCTTTTAAAGATTTTTTTGGTTATTATACACCCTTTCTATTTCTGTATGAATTTTAAAATCAGCTTGTCAATTTCTGCAAAAAAGACAGGTGAAATTTTGATGGTGATTTTGTTAAATCCATAGAAAATTTAGGGGTACTGCAATCTTAATTGATGTCTTTCCAAACCACAAATATGGGGTGCCTTCCTACTTATTTGTTGTTGTTGTTGTTAGGTGCTGTCGAGTCGGTATCTGACTCATAGCGACCCTACATACAACAGGTAAAACACTATTGTCAGTGCTTTTCTGCTGTTCATAGGGTTTTCAATGGCAGATTGATTATTGGGAGCGGATTGCCAGGTCCTTCTCTCCAAACCTGCAGTATCTGTTGTTCCCAGGCAGTCTCCCATCCAAGTACTAACCAGGCCAGACCCTGCTTAGCTTCCGAGATCTGACAGGATCAGATGCCACAGGGCTATGGCTGCAGGCTCCTACTTATTTAGTCCTTTAATTTTTCTTGGTAATGATTTGTAGTTATCAGTATAGAAGTCTTTTACTTGGGAGAAGGACATGGCAATCCACTCCTGAAGCAATCTTGAAACAATCAGCTAATGAAAACCTTATAAGGGTCACTATGAGTTGGACCCTACTCAGTGACACCCAACAACAAGCCTTATACTGCTTCTGTCATGTTTATGCTTAAGTATTTTATTCTTTTTGATATTATAAATAGAATTGTTTTCTTTTTCCTTTCCCTTTTAGGTTGTTTTATTTCTTTGACACAGGGTCTTGCTATGTAGCCCAAGCTGGCCTTGAACTTACGATCCTCTTACCTATACCTCCCAACTGCGAGATGTGCACCACTACAACTAGCTGGAATTATTTTTCTTAATACTAGGGTTGTTCATTACTAGTGTATAATAATATAGTTTATTTTTGTATATTGACCTTGCATCTATCTTGTAACTGTATTTGCTTATACTTCTAATGGCTTTTGTTATTTGTTTATATATTTATTTAAAATGGGGTCCTTAAGATTTTTTATATACTAAAGGATGCTGTTGTTGTTAGCTGCCATCAAGTCATGTCCCACTCATAGTGACCCTCACAGGGTTTTCAATGGCTGACTGTTTCCAGATTGCCTTGGGAGTGGATTGCCACATCCTTCTCCCTGGGAATCAAACCTAGGACCTCAGAGACTGCAGAGCGGTGCTCTACCAACTGAGCTAAATCCCAGCCCCATAGTAAAGGATAGCATCTGCAAATAGACAGGTTTATTTTAGTCTTTTGTGTGTGCGTGTGTGTGTGTGTGTGGGGGGGTTACTAAAGGGTAGAATCTAGGGTCTTTTGCATGCTACGCATATGCTCTACCACAGAGTTGCATTCCCAGTTTGTTTTTATTTTAAATTTTTGAGACAGGGTCTCACCAAGTTACACAACAATCCTCTAGCCTCACTGTCCACAGCAGCTGGGATTACAGAAGTGGACCATAGCACCTGAATGGAATGTTTATTTCTTCCTTTCCCATCTGCGTGTCTTTTTATTCTCACCACACTGTTCAGTCAGACCTAGACTATAATGTTGACTAAAGGTGACAAGAGTGGCAATCTTGTCTTGCTCTTTTTTTTTTTTCTTTTTTCTTTTCTGAGACAGGGTCTCACTATATAGCCCAGGCTGGTCTTGAACTTGCTATGTAACCCAGGCTGGCCTCATACTTGGAGTCCTCTTGCCTCAACCTACCAAGTGCTTCCTATCTTGCTTTTGACATAAGGGGATGCCAACCTTGGGCTTTTCATAGATGATCTTTACTAGGTTGAAAAATTCCCATCTAATTCCTAGTTGGTTGAGAATTATCATGAAAGGATATTGTATTTTTTCAAATGCTTTTTGCTGTGTTTATTGACATGATCATATGTACTCCACTTTATTCTATTAATGTGTGTTAACAGTCATGGTGTATAATTCTTTTTATATTTTGACGGATTCTGTTGGTAATTTGTAGAGGATTTCTGTACCTATATTTCCCCCTCTCCCAACACACACACAGTATCTTTGTCTGGTTTTGGTATCTGGGCATTAGAGGTCAAATAGACTAAGCTGGGAAATGTTCTCACTTCTATTATTTGGAAGAGTTTGTGAATGACTGGTATTAATCTTTCTCTATATGTTTTGTGGCTGGGATTTAGCTCAGTTGATAGAGTGCTGCGCTGCAGTCTCTGAGGACCCCAGTTCAATTTCCAGCACTGCAAAAATGGGAGAAGGACCTGGCAATCCACTCCCAAGGCAATCCCAAAACAGTCAGCCATTGAAAACCCTATGAGGGTTGCTATGAGTCAGATACCGACTCGGCAGCAAACAACAACAACAACAAAAATGTTTTGCAGAATTCACTAGTAAAGTTAAGTGCGCCAGAATTTGCTTTCTGGAGTTTTTTGAAGACTAATTCAAACTCTTATTTGTTCTAAGCCTATTCAGATTTTCTATTTCTTATTTCTCCACACAATATGTACTGGTAAATCAATAGGTATGACTGTATTCCAACAAAACTTTATCTACAAAAACGAATGACAATGGAGTGGGGAGAGATGTCAACAAGATGGTCAAATACAAAGACCCAGATATCCTTAATCCACTAAGATACCAAACTAACAATACACAGAAAAACTGCCTTCATGAGAAATCTAAAAACTAGTTAAGAGGTTCCTACACCCCAGGTAGGGGTGGGGTTTAGCTTAGCTGGAACAGTGCTGCTCCACACTCTCTAAGGACCCAAATTCGATCCCCAGCACCACAAAAATGGGAGAAGGATATGGCAATCCATTCCCAAAACAATCCCGAAACAATCAGCCATTGAGGGTTGCTATGAGGGTTGCTATCAGTTGGACACAATGGCACCTAACAACACCCTCCCCAGGTGAACACAAAACCAGCTGCTACAAAGCTGGTAGGAAAATTTGGAGTACCAACTCTCCAGAGCCTCTACCTCCAGCACAGTGGAGCATAACAAGGTGCAGAAATCTCAACTCTTGGCTTCTTCTGGGGAGGAAGAGAGAAGTCTGGGCATTATGTCCAAAGTGTTTACTTTCCAAGGGACTGCCTGAGGGACAAATTTCTCTCTTGCCTGAATTTAGGGGCCACTGAGAACAAAAATGATAGTTTGGACTAACTAAACAGATATACAAGGTATACAGTACATTGGTATCCAAGGCTAACAAGTTATGCAAGAATCATAATATCCTTGCAACTTTCATTTTATAGGTGTGAAGTATATGAAATTAAAAAACTGAGCAAGTAAGTTCAAAAATAGGTAAAACTAATATACTATTTAAAGGTGTACACATGGTAGCACAACTAACAAAAATCTAGAAACAATCATAAAATTCAGGGCGAACAATGAAACTGATCAGAGGGGGGTACACAACGGTATCTGGGTGCTGACAAGTGTTGTATTTCTTGAGCTGTGTGTTGGATGTAAAACTAAATATATGCCATGCATACTTTTGTATCTATGTATTTTACAACCAAAAGAGTAAAAATGATGTTAAAACAATGAAAATACTCTACAATTGTTAAGCACCATAGAAAAATCAGAAAAAAGTATCTATGGTCTTTAAATGCCTGCAGCCATAGCCCTGTAGCATCTGATCCCATCAGATCTTGGAAGTTAAGCAGGGTCTGGCCTGGTTAGTACTTGAATGGGAGACCACCTGGGAATACCAGGTGCTGTAGGCTTGGGAGACAGACCCGGCAACCCACTCCCAAAAATCAATCTGCCATTGAAAACCCTATGAACAGCAGAGACGCACTGACAATAGTGTTTCCCCTGTTGTACACAGGGTCGCCATGAGTTGAGGGCACCTAACAACAGTAACAACAACAGAGTCTTTTGTGACCAGGTATCAGTAAAGATGGCTGTGCTATGTGAGCTATTTCTTTAAAGTCAACACATTGAAGAAAGGAGTTTGTGAAGGACCTACATCCCAGGCCAGCATTAAAATAATGCCATTTCATTTTTCTAGTAATTTATTTCCTTCTTCCCTTTCCCTTTCCCCTCCCCTCCCATACCCTCCTTCCTTCCTTCCTCCTTCCCTCCTTCCCAGTCCAACATTAGAATAATGCTACTTTATTTTTCCAGTAGATTTTCCTTTCCTTCATTCCTTTCCCTTCCCTTCCCTTCCCTCCTTCAGTACTTGGGGATTGAACCAAAGTCCTCACACATATTTTGCAAGTGCTCTTCCCCTGGGCTACACTCCTTGCCCATTTTTTATTTTTGAATCAGTGTCTAAGTTATGCAAGCTGCTTCTGGCCTTGAATTTGTGATACTCCTGCCTGTCCCTACGAAGTTGCTGGGATTACAGGTGTACACCACTGTGCCTGGTCTCCAGTTGATCCTTATCTAACCATCAATGCTGAAGCTTGTTTAGTCAGATATTGAGCCCTGTGCATTTTGACATGATCCCTCAATGATCCCATCTGAAAAGTATACTAATCAATGCCTTTTAAAAATAGAATACTAGCGAATTTGTTGTTGTTGTTGTTAGGTACCTGTCTAGCCGTGTCCGACTCGTAGCGACCCTCATAGGATTTTCAATGGCTGACTGTTTTCTGGGATTGCCTTGGGAGTGGATTGCCAGGTCCTTCTCCCATTTTTGCGGTGCTGGGAATTGAACTCCGGACCTCAGAGACTATAGCGCAGCACTTTACCAACTGAGCTAAATCCCAGCCCCTAGCGAACTCATTAGATAACCATTATGATAAACCTAATGTGCAGTGGATTGTACAAGTAGAAATTGTAGCCTCCTTCTTTATAAACTTGTCTAAGGACTTTATATTGCTCTATGTATTTTTATCTATGTATTTATTCATTAGGGGCTGGGGCTTAATTCAGTTGGTAAAGTGCTGCCCTGCGCTTTCTCAAGCCCTGGATTTGATCCCCAGCACTGCAAAAATGGGAGAAGGACATACCAATCCACTCCCAACACAATCCTGAAACAATTAGCCATTGAAAACTCGATGAAAAGCAGGGAAGCACTGACGTAGTGTCGGTCATGGCACAGCATCAGGGAGTGTTTCATTCTGTTTAACAAAGGGTTGGCTATTAGTAGGATCCGATTCAATGGCACCTAACAACAACATTTATTTATTGAGTAAAATCCTCAAAGTCACAAAAGTCAGTAAGAATTTCATGTAGTCAACTTAACTCTTAACATAGTCACATATTTCACTTGATTTTCACATTCTGTATCATCTAAACCAAAATCTAACAGATAGCTACTTGCTCATTTGTTTTGTATTTCATCTATAGCTGAATTTAGCTTCAAAAATTTCTGTCATTTCTAGAAAGGAATAACAATATCTTCTTTCCATATTACCAAAAATCTATGCAGAGGGTCCAAAAATTGCATAAATAAGAACTCTTTACTATCTTAAAATTTAACACTTTTTAAAAAAAGGTTTTAATGAGTTTGCACTGCTTTATTTTGCACACCATTGGAGAATTTCTTTATAATGCTGATGTGAAGCTTTGTTGTTATTGTTAAGGCTAAATGTATTCTGGTACCTCTAAAACCCAAATCAAGTCATATTTCCTTTTTGTTTTTGTTTTGTTTTGTTTTGTTTTGAGATAGGGTCTCATTCTGTTGTTCAGCCTGGCTTCAAACTGCGATCCACCTGTCTCGGCCTCCCCAGTGTTGGGACTACAGGCCTAGCTTCCAAATCATTACTTTCTGAGAATTGCAGAGGCCAGTACATTGCAGAAGTGAGAACAGGACAGAGAGATAAACTCCCTTCAACTTTCTCACTGACAGCTGATAACCATGCTGCATCAGCAGTCACTATGAAGACTCTGCCCACACATAGTCCTGAGAGCTAGGATCCCATAAAAGTTTCTCAACTTTACACAGGGAAGCAAAACCCTATGTTAAAATGATTTCATGGCTTACAGCCTAGCCGTCATGAGTTCCACAATAATTCCATGGCTTCGTATTTTAGCCATGAGTAGGAAGGAATAGAACCAGAGCTTGAGCCCTGAGACAGCAACAGAGGGGTACACAGAGCCAATCTGTAAAGACACATGTGGCATCAGTGGACAGGAAACTGAATACCCTCTGAACTCCTCAAACCAAGAAGCATCCAACCTGCTGAATTCCTCTTGCTTCTGGTGGAGGTTAGACCTCTTAAGCAGGTACAAACCATGATGGGCCCTAAACTATGGTCATTATGTTGCAGGAACAAGCTATATAAATATAGTACAGTATAGAAGATAAAAGTCTTCCTGTTCTATAAGACATTGAATAGAATGACAATACACACACGAAAAAAATTCTCCTTACATCTCAAAAGTTCAACAATTATGTATTTTTATTTTTAAATACATTGTTTGTCAGGTGCTGTGCCACATGCCTGTAATCCTAGTGATTAAGGAGGCTGAGGCAGGATGATGGTGAGTTCAACGCCTTAGGCAGCCTGCACAACTTAGTGAGACCCTGTATCAAAATAAAAAATAAAAACCAATCAAGGGTATGCAGCTCAGTGGTAGAGGACTGTCTAGCATGTGCAAGGTCCTGAGTTCAACCTTCCAGAACTAGAAAAATGAAATATGCTTTTTTACATTTCAAATGGACTGCAGACTGTCATTTCCCTATGAATTTGTTCTTAATGTTTCTCTTAGTATGAATTTATTATACTCAATCTCAGCTAACATAAATAAGACAGGATAAAAGGTGGTCAGGTGTTTTGAGATATCATTTAGAAAGACCAGGTTACAGGTGATCTGCTGCATGAAAGGTTACAAGGAGACTAGCATGGAGATTCCAGGTGCCTGAAGTGGTAGTGGGGACAGGGTAGATCACAAAGACTTATTTGCAGTGCTCCTGAGGCTGGTCATGCTCTTTCTTCTAGGAGTCAGTGAGGAAAGGCCCTGGTTCATACGTGATAGAGATGAACGCTTGCTTAGGAAAAGGTTAATATGCCTATGTTGTTCAAAAATATCTGGAGTAATGAGGACAAGGGAAAATACCAGGAAGGGTAACAGGAGGCTGTTGTAGGCATGCATGCTCACACAGAACAGGTTTTTTCTAGTTCTGGGTAGTTTACCCCACAGGAAACAGAAGGTATCCTCACAAGAACACCCCACCCTGACCCTCAACCTCTTCTGTTCCCTTGGTGGTATGAATAGACTCTAGACCATGGAAAGTACATGTTTACTTGTAAATATGCAGTACATTCATTTTGTATGCTATGCAACAAAATACTGGGAACTTAGTGGCTTAAAGCAACACTTATTACCTTATTACCCTGTAAGAATGGGTAGTTTATCTGCACATGGTCTCACAAGGCTTCTACTTGAAGACTGAGTTCTCATGTGAAACTCAAAGTCCTTTTCTAAGATTATTCAGGTTTTTGACAAAATTCAGGGTGCTCTTAGTCTTGCCATCTAGCCCCTCCATTTCCAAAACCAGTATAAAGAAACTCCCTTGCATGAAATACCTCTTATGCTTCCAGTCTCTTAACACTTCTGTTCTTGATTGCTATAGTCACACTTAAAAGGCTCAGAGATTAAGTGAGGCCTACTGAGATTATCTGCAGCCATGGCCCTGTGGCATCCAATCCTGTCATATCTCAGAAGCTAAGCAGGGTCGGGCCTGGTTAGGAGACTGCCTGGGAACACCAGAAGCTGTAGGCTTGGGAGAAGGACCTGGCAACCCCCTCCCAAAAATCAATCTGCCATTGAAAGCCCTACGCATAGCAGAGAAGCACTGACAATAGTGTTTCCCCTGTTGTACAGAGGGTTGCTATGAGTCGGATACCGACTCGATGGCACCTAACAACAACAACAACAACAACAACAACTGAGATTATCTCCCTATTGTAAACGTCAACTGATTTGGGACCTTAATTATAAATCCTTTACAGAAACACAGGGAGAAGGTATGTATATTAGAAGGTATGTATATTAGAGGCCCAAAATTTTGCAGACCATCATAGAATTCTGCCTATCACAACAGTATGTGTGACCTGCTTGGCTGGCCAGGTAAAATTTAAAAATAAAACAAAGACTTCCTGATGCCTGCCAGTGCTGGTCCTGTTTGTTTCTACTCTTGGCAACTCCAAAGCCAGAAGATAGGCCAAAAGGGGCAGTGTGAATATTTATAGATGAACAAGGCTGAAGCAGGTGGACAGCTGCTACAGCAGAACGAAGAACTGTTCATATTCTAGAAGAGACTGAGGCTCAAAAGAATTTAGGAGAAGCAGATATGAATTAGAGACTAGCTTGGAAAATAAGCTGCAATTTTGTGGTCAATGGCAAGTTTCCTAAGTCACAGAAAGATTACATTGCAACTCCAGGAAACAGCTGAAGAAATGGCTTAGCAATTGCCCTTAGGCAAACCTTATGAATGGCAGTGACACAGCACTCTGGTAAACACAGCTTTTTGGCAGGAAATTAGGCCAAATCAACATGCAGGCAACTTTGTACCACTCAATTACCACAAAATCCTACCATTCTCTCAAATACATGTTGGTGGAAAATTGCTTACAAAAAGACTGCCTAACCAGAAACTGAAAAACTAAGAGGCATTAAACATTTCTTTAAAAGAGAGGGTCTATTTGATTTTCCTGGAATATAAAAAAGTCGTAAGGGAGAAATACCTTTTACAAATTGAATTTATTTTGACAATAAAGACTTCCATTTTTAGCGGCAATCTATAAAGTCATTAGTAATCATTTTAAATTTTAGATCTGGCACCAAAATTTTTTGCACTTAATAATTATATAAACCAAATAATTTAGTAAGCTAAATTTCCACCAAAAGCATCTTTTACTGTCTGCAATAAATGTCTGAAAAAAGGAGTTGTTAGGGAAACAGAAAAACATTGAACAGCATTAGCATAAATAACTGGAGGATGGGGAAAGGGAAGGGAGGAAGATTGAGGTAGGGAGAGGGAATTAAAGGTAGCATTAAAGAATAAATTTAAATGCTGGGCACTGTGACACATGCTTATAATTCCAGTGACTTGGAAGGCAAAGGCAGGAGGATCCTGAGGCCAGAGGCAGCTTGCACAATTTAGTGAGACCTTGCCTCAAAGTAAAAAAGTAAAAAATAAAAAATGGGCTCAAGGTACAGCTCAGTGGTGGAGGGCTTGCCTAGCATGTGCAAGGCCATAGGTTCAAACCCCAGTACTCGGGGAAAAATGAATACATTTAAACAAAAAGATGAAAACAAAAGTCTATTTTTGAAAAAAGTTAATTTGATCAGTGCACTGTGAAATAAGTTCTAGACGGCAGTAGGGATGATCATGTTAGTGACAGGAGTCAGTACAGGATGTTGTAGAAAGAAGTGAGGGACCTTCTTGCATCCTCACAAAGGGCGGGACAGCCTTTAAAAGATGCCACGAGTAACAAAGAATCTAACTCCATGTTTGATTTGATTGCTGACAAAAAGTCCTCATCACCTGCCCCATGTCTAGGGAGAAATAACCAATACTCTTTGTGCGCTGTGTTACCAGTGTCTTGGAATATAGGTTTTAATAAATTCCATGAGACATCTTACATGTTATTATAAAATAGGCTTTGTGTTAATTTTACCTATGTGAAGACTAATATAAGTGTTTTGAGCATGTTTAAGGGAGGCCAGACTAGACTGGGGTGTGGCTCACCAGTAGAACATGTCCTTAGTATATGTGAAGCTCTGGATTCAACCCCCAGCTTCAAAAAGAACTCCAAAAACAAAAAGGAAAAAAGAAAAAGGGAGACCAGGTTAAGTTATAGTGGTATGATGGTAGGCTGGATGTATTACATGTGTTTTTAACTTAATGATACTTTCAGCTTAGAATGGATTTACTGGGATTTACAGTCCCATCCTAAATCAAGGAGCAACTGTACAATAAACCTTTGCATACCATCTTGGGGGCAGGGTGTTGTGTGCATGACATCATCACATCAGTCTTGATATATGAACCAAATTTTGGGTGGTGAAACAGAACCTAGTACTTCCCAGTGGAGGGAGGCTACAGAATGCAAGTCTGAAAGCAGTCAATGAGTTTCTTCCCAGCACTGTAAGAAAACCATACCGGCAGTAAGAGCGAATCAACAAATAGAGTGAGGCAGAGATGAGAGACAGAGAGGAGTCCTGGGAGTGTTAGATAACAGGAATCTTGTCATAATGAGGCAGCTACTCAGTCAGAATATTCAGAGTTGTTTCATTTTTGCCTTAATAAGTTTCAGTTAGCTTTCTATCACAAACAAGTGCAGCACTGAATGAAACAGAGGGATTATGTACTTTATGGTATCAATAATGGAGTTGAGCGTGGTGGTGAACGCCTGCAATGCCAGCTTTCAGGAGGTGGAGGCAGGAGGATCTTGAGTTTGAGGCAGAGTCTAGGCTACATAGCAAGTTCAAGGCCAGCTTGGGCTGCATAGTGAGACTCTGTCTCAAAAGTGGGGGAGGTGTATCTTTGTTGTGCAGAATGCCATTATATATGGAAATGCCTGCTGAGGAATGAAACATCATATTGTCTGCTGCTTTCAAATGATTTAAAAACAACAAAAATATGAAGTAAATATGGCAAAAATGTCAATAATTGCTAGATTGGTTGGGGTGTAATCATTATTTGTTCTACTCTCTTTTCCCTCACCATGGGTAGGGGGCAGTTTGAACCTAGGAACTCATATATGCCAGGCAAGAATACCACTGAGCCACACTGTTAATATTTCACTTTGAGACAAGGTCTCACTAAGTTGTGCAGGTTGCATTTGCCTTTAACTCATGATCCTCCTGCCTCAGCCTCTTCAGTCACTGGGATTACACATGTGTGCCACCTGTAATACAGATCCCTGCTATCTACTTTTCTATATGTATGAAAGCTCCAGTTAAAAATTCCTGGTGGATGCTGGGCACAGTGGTGCATGCCTGTGCAGAGGCAGGAGGATCGCAAGTCCGAGACCAGAGGCAATCTGTGTAGTTTAGTGAGACCCTGTCTCAAAAAGTAAAAATATGGGCTGGGGGTACAGTTCAGTGGTTCAGCACTTGCAAAGCATGCAAGTGTGAGGTCCTGGGTTCAACCTCCAGTATCGTGGAAAGAAAATTCCTGGTGGTATACACCTGTAATCCCAGTGACTCAAGAGGAAGAGGCAGGAGGATCATGAGTCTGAGGCCAGGGGCAGCCTCCATTACTTAGCAAAACCCTGAATCCAAATAAAAAATGGGCTGGGGGTACAGCCCAATAATAAAGCACTTGCAAAGTATGTGCAAGGCCCTAGGTTCAGCCCTCAAGTACAGGAAAAAAAAAATAATTTTAGGACAGGAGAGTCTCAAGGTATGTATAACATTCCCAGGGCTTAGAAAGAGCACAGTGACTTCAGGAAATAGTCTGTAGTTCTCCTCAAGTGCGGTGGGCATGCAAGAAATTTAGCATTTATCTTGAAGGCCATAGGAAACTGTTAAAGGATTTTTGGGGGGAAGGAGAGGAGGGAAAATGACACCATTAGATTTTATTAAAAAGATTTTTCTACTGATAAGATGGATCATAAATTAGAAAATGTAAGATGCTATAACAAACTAGTGAAGAAATGGCAAGGGCCTGAACTAAGAGGAGACGGGTAAGAGTGAGGTTTATAGAAAAGCAGAGATGAAAAATTGATAAGATCCCTTCCAGAAATGGATTTGATGGCAGAAGAGATGGGAGTGCTGAGGAAAACAAAGGACTCCAGGAAGCCTCAGGATTCTGACTGCATAGCACCATTTACAAAGATTAAAGCTCCAGTAGAACATGTTGAGTTTAAGATGGTGTTGGAGATGTAAAGGGAGAGACTTGAGGGGGTGACACTGACTGGGAAATCAGAGGCATATACCAGAGGCATGGAAAAAGATTCTCCAGTAACAAAGTGTGGAGTAGGTAGAGGTGAGGTGAGGAGAGATAGCCATAGGTAGGGGATGAGCAGAGGAACCAAAGATTTTGAAGGAGACGAAAAACAAAACAAAACCGCCTCAGAGGAGGAAAATGTGGATAGTATTTCACAAGGGTGCAGGCAGGGAGGAAGATCTGAGAGGAAGGAATAGGTCAGCAGTGCCATATACTCTACAAGAGATCAAACAAGACAAGACTAGAATCACATAAAAAGAAGATCCCAGCAGGGCAGTTTTAGGGCTTGTGAATTCAGCAGTTCAAATATTGTCAAGGAGGCAGGTTCTTTCCATTTTTCTACTGTTGCACAAAATGCCCTAAGACTAGTACCCCTCATTGACTGCAGGATGCTTGCCATAGTTTCCCCAGGCATCACATAAAACATCAGGCACAGAATAGGGGTGTTTCTTTTTTATGTCTCCTTTTAGGGTGGGGAAAAAAATCCTTCTTCAGAAATCCCTTACTGGACCACATCATTGCATAGAACTGGGTCACAGCACCCTTGAACTGATCACAAACAAGAATGTGATGTTACCACTGACTTAGATTAAACAGGATTTATTCCTTAGGTAGGGACATGGTCACTTTTCCTAAGGGTTGGACAAACGAAAAAATTGGAGTTATATTAACAATAAAATAAGAGAGTAGATGTTGAATAGTTAACATGCATCAAGGGAGACCATTCTGTACCGTATTCTAATTTTTTTCACTTAACATTCATTTAAGAAAGAGCAAAACTGTTTGGAGGCAGAAAGATCATCAATGCAAGAAAAAAATCCAATCAACAAGCAAGTTTTATGTTTAAGAGTGAAAAAAAAAATCTTTAAGTGGATACATTCTAAAACACCTGATTTCCTTTAGCCACTGATAATTTACTTTATGCAGTGAAAATGTAAAGTTTTAACTCTCTGCCTAAAACTACTTCCGAGTTTCATAAAAAGAATCTGAGTCTAAAATTGTGAAGCAAATTTTTTCAACCATATCCTTCTTTCATTTTTAGAGATAAAAGTACTAAATTTAGGAACCTTATTGTTCATGTCCATGGTGGCTTTGTGATATGAACTTGGTGGGTCTAACATACAGTCCCCAGAATTCGTTTCTAGTACGGTTCTGGTTAGTGTGAACTGTAAGTGATATTCTAATAATTGGAAGATGGAAGGGAGGCAGCAGCTATTTTGTTACACTCATACACCTTCTTCCAGTTATTTAAACATTAATCTAAGTGCTACTGAGAGGAATTTTGCAGATGTAATTAAAGTACCTAATCAGGTGACTTCAAGTTTATCAAAAAGGAGATTATTCTAGGTGGGTCTGCCAATCACTTGAAAGCCCTTTCAAAGACAGTTTAGGCCTTCTCTGAGCTAAGACATTCCCTACAGCATTTGGACCTGCAATCACTGTCCCTTCCTGTAATCACTGCCTCTTCCTCAGGATCCTCCCTGAATGCCTACCTGGAGACAAGAGGGTTTAGCTTGTGCTCTCAAGGATTTAGTCTATTGATCTTCCCTTCCTGACTGCCCTCCCCTGTAGACTTGGAGCTTGCTTATATACACATACTTAGACATACACATTTAAAATCTCCAGTTGGGGAAAGATCTCCCATGCTCACAGATTGGAAGAATTAATATTGTGAAAATGGCTGTACTACTAAAAGCAATCTATAGATTTAATGCAATTCCCATCAAAATCCCAGTGACATTCTTCACAGAAATAGAAAAAACAATTCTAAAATTCATATGAAAGCGCAAAAGATCCCAAGTTACTAAAGTGATTCTGAGCAGAAAGAACAATGTAGGGGACATTACAATTCCTGATTTCAAATTACACTACAAAGCTATAGTAACAAAAACAATAAGGTACTGGCACAAAATAAACATGTAGACTAATGGAACAGAAGAGAGGACCCAGAAACAAACCCATGCAGCTACAGCTACCTGATGTTTGACTAAGGTACAAAAAATATAAGTTGGAGAAAAGACACCCTCTTCAACAAAATGGTGCTGGGAGAACTGGATATCCTCATGCAGAGAGATCCCTCTCTCTCACCTTGTACAAAAAAATCAGTTCAAAATAGTGCAAAGAACTTAATGTAAGCCCTAATACCTTGAAACTGCTAGCAGAAAACATAGGCAAAGCACTTCAAGACACAGACATAGGGAAGGACTTTCTGAATAGGACCCCAAAAGTACAGGAAACAAGAATGGGCAAATGGGACTGCATGAAATTAAAAAAGCTTTTGCATACCAAAGGACACAATTATCAGAGTGAAGAGACACCTACAGAATGAGAGAAAATCTTTGCCAGCTATATATCAGGCAGGGGTTTAATATCTAGAATATATAAAGAGCTCAAAAAATTAAAGATCAAAAATGCAAACTATCCAATCAAAAAATGGGCAAAAGAATTGAACAGAGACTTCTCAAAAGAAGTGATACAAATGGCCAACAATCATATGAAAACATGTTCAACATCTTTAGCCATCACTGAAATACCATCTCACTTCAGTCAGAATGACTACCATCAACAAACGTTGTCCAGGATGTAGGGAGAAAGGAACACTTACACATTACCGATAGGAATGCAGGTTAGTGCAGCCACCATGAAAATCAGCACAGAAGTTCCTCAAAATACTAAAATAGAACTATCATATGACCCAACTATCTCACTCCAGGGTATATATCCAAAGGAATATAAGTCAATATACCACAGGTATCTACCTGCTCATCCATATTGATTGTGGTGTTATTCACAATAGCCAGGTTATGGAATATACCTAGGTATCCATCAACAGATGACTTGATGAGGAAATTGTTGTATAAATACATCATGGAGTTTTATTCAGCCATAAAGAAACACAAAACTATGGCATTTACTGGAAAATGGATGGAACTAGAGATCATCACTTTAAGTGAAATAAGCCAGACCCAGAAAGATAAACATTGCATGTTTTCTCTCATATGTAGGTGTCAAACTTCAATATATATTCATTTTTAAAACATAAATATTATGAAAGCAAATGAGATCTAAGTAGGGAAAGATAATGAACTAAAAAAAAGGGGGGAGGATGCAAGAAGAAAGGGGTAATGGGAGAAAAGAAAGGAAATATCACATGTGTTTCCCTTATGGAAAAATCAGAACGTACATATATGTGTGTTGCTGTGTGCCCTCAAGTCAGGTCCAACTCATAGTGACCCTAAGAATAACAGAATGAAACACTGCCCGACACTGTCATTCCCGGCACTATGTCAGTGCTTCTCTGCTATTCATAAGATTTTCAATGGCTGATTGTTTGGGGGTTGTATCACGAGTGAGCTGTCAGGTTCTTCTTCCATTTTTGTGGTACTGGGGATCAAACCCAGGGCCTAAGAGAGAGCCTAACCCCAGCTCCATGTATATATAGATAGATATACTCATAAAAAGACATGCAAGTAGAAGGGAAGACCATTGGCAGGAAGAGAGGGTATGGGAGAGGAGGGTCATGAGAGGGTAAGGGGGAAGTGAATGTGAATAATGTACAATGAAATGCATGTATGGAAATGTCATAATGAGACCCATTAAGTTCTACATTAAATATGTCTAGTTGGTTCTGCTTCTCCAATCTGTTCACATCTGTTCACAACTCCTGCTTTCTACAGACCCACTTCTACCTTTGTAAAATAAAAAAACACACTATTCAGTGTTCTCAGATTGGATGCAGATATGCTTCAAATAATGGTAGAACCATGCCTTAGTTCACCCAGCCTGCTATAACAGGTAATGTTTTCATGCAGATAACATAGGCAAACAGCTGTTTAAATACTTGTAAGTTTAATGGAAAGATAAAGTCCAAAAATTTTAACTTACTGTTCATGGAAATCCAGCATTGGTGGCTCAAATCGTATGGGCCTGCAATTACCACGGTAGAGAGATATACTGTAAATAAAAAGAAGAGTGTAAGAAACAAATCTTCAATTTTCCAAACTGTAGTCAGATCCTTGACTTTTGTCATGAGAAAGCAGTGCTAAGAAAAGTGGGATCTAATGCACTATTAGGAATACATACTACATTTTTTTTAAATGAACAGAAACCAATAAATGTTGTGATTTAAAAAATGAAGAGCCAGGTGTGGTGGCAGATGCCTATAATCCCAGTACTTGGGAAGTGGAGGATCATGACTTCAAGGTCATCATGGACTACACAGTAAGGTGCTTTGCTCAAAACACCAAAAGAAATGAAAATAAAACCTAAATAAATGAAAAAGAAAAAAAAAATGGGAAAATGGAACATGCTCAGGTTGATTGAATATTGGAATTTATTTGGTCCATATAATTGGTAACAATATATTTTAATATGTTCACTTGGGCTTTTGATACATGTATGACGAATAAGTGGTTAACACAACTACACATATACAAACACCATGATCACATTGTAACTAGTGTCAAAGAGCTGAACAAAAATGTATTTAAGGATAGAAACTTTCAAGAACTGAAATATTTATGTAATCTCAGAGTATAAAACACAGGGGTCTATGATGTTTTGACCTAAATATTTGAGCATCATGTCTAACTATCCCACTTGACACCAGAATTTGCCAACAAAACAGATTTATAAACAGCAAGCCTAGGATATCAACGTGATCCAACACTAATGTACAATATAAACAATTTGGGGGTCAGGGGATGTTCACATACCTAAAGTCATCTGCTTATATACCAAGAAGTTAGAAATTCACTCAGCTACTAAAGTAAGTTCCAAAAGAGTAGTTTTTGATCTTTTGTTTCAAGTAATGATATTAGAGCAAAATTCATTTGTAAAGACTACTTTATTTCCATCACCACCACACTTCACAAAAACACAAGCTCCCAAATGACACAGTAATTTCACTCATTACATTAGAAATAGAGACATTCATAATATATTGAAAATTTGATTTTAATTCAAATCTATAAAGATTAAATAGTCCAAGGAGTAGCATAACAGAACTGACAATAATGAAGTCCAAACATGTTTTAGCCCTACCAAGTTAAAAGAGTCTTTTGGGCTGCTTGATAATTCCTCTCTCTACACATGATGGACAGAAAAGATGATGAAATAGAAAATAGCAAATGCAATTTTTTTTTTTCCGGTCCTGGGAGTTGAACCCAGGGCCTCACACTTGCATGCTTTGCAAGTGCTGGACCACTGAACCACACCCCCGGCCCATTTTTTTACTTTGTAAGACAGGATCTTGCTAAGTTACACAGAGGGCCTGTGGTCTCAAACTTGCGATCCTCCTGCCTCCGCCTCCCAAGCCACTGGGATTACAGGTGTGCACCACTGCACCTGGCTAAAATTACTTTTTAGTAAAGCACAAAACTAAAGACATCATCAGACAAGAAGGCACAGTTTCTTGCAGAAGACCAGCCAGATACAGATGGAGGTATAGAATCTAGTCCCTCTTGCTTTCTGCCCTTCTTAGGCACGATTTCAGAATGACAACATTCTTTGGCTCCTTTAAAATAAGAGATGCTGTTGAGCTTATCTCTTTTAATAGTGCTAAAATCAAATTCATTTAAAATCTTGATCAAGCCAAGTGCAGTGGCACCTACCTGTAATCCCAGTAACTCAGGAGGCAGAGGCAAGAGGATCACAAGTTCAAGGTCAGAAGCAGCCTGTGTAAATTAGTGAGACCCCATCTCATTAAAAAAAAAAAAAAAAAAAGTCTTATGAAAAAACAGGGCCTGGGGGTGCAGCTCAGTTACAGAATTCTCTCAAAGTATGCATGAAAATAAAATCATAAATCAAGGAAAAATAAAAAGTAATACATAAGCAAAGTCATTAAATCATATAGATGAATATATACATACACACACATCTGTGTTAGATGCTTGGAGGTATAAAGGTGATTAAGATACCATTTTTTCCTCTTACAGATCTAAGAATCTATTCTGCAAGTTGCAAATGGAAATATTTAAAGTGGCTGAAAAGAGTAAAAAAGGGCATACCCATTCGTTGTACACAAAGGTGATATAAAGACAAATCAAACACTATGGGCACTGTGGTCAGGACAGAGAAAGCCTCTTTGAGGAGGGATGCAGGAGCCAAGACCCGAATGGTAGAAAACTGAGGGAGAAAGCAATTGGCAAGGTAAAGAACAAGGAGGATAAAGGCGCCAGAGTGCAGAGGAGGAGGACTGGGAAGGAGTGGGCATCAAAGGTAAAAAGGCCACATCTCCTTTTAGGAGTGTGGATATTATTCCAAATGTTACAAAGAACCTCTACATAAATATAAGCAAAGAAGTAACATGATTTGATGTATTTTAAAAGGTTAATTCTAGCTGTTGTGTGAAAAACAGACTGTAGGAGCCCAGGAGCACAAGCAGAGAAGTATTGCGGGGGGTCCAGGCAAGAGGTGAGGATATTTATTGCCTAGGTGACCACAAGTAAGGGTGGCTGTTTTCTGAATTTATTTTGGAAGCTAGAGACAACACATTATGCTGATGGACTGATTTTGGACTGTGAGAAGAAAAAAAGAATCAAGGATGGCTAATAAGACTGACAGGTGTGAGTGACATGGGCAGAATAAGCTGGAAGAAAGAAGGGAAGATAGGAACATGTTAAAAAATACTGTGTTGAATATTTAAGTTTGAGATGTCTTATCTAGATGAAGCCTGCAGCTGTAGCCCTGTGGCAACTGATCCTGTCTGATCTCTGAAGCTAAGCAGCAGGATCAGGCCTGGTTAGTACTTGGATGGAAGACCGCCTGGGAATACCAGGTGCTGCAGGCTTGGGAGGAGGACCCGGCAACCCACTCCCAAAAACCAACTTGCCATTGAAAACTATGAATAACAGAGAAGCACTGACAATAGTGTTTTGTCTGTTGTATGTAGGGCCACCATGAGTCAGATACTGACTGGATGGCACCTAACAACAACATCTAGATGAAATTGTCAAGTAGGTGGCTGGATATACATGGCTACTGCTTACATAAAGAAAATGATGGACTTTCATGTACTGATCTTATAATACGGTCAGTTTGGTGAGTTTAATTCTAATAGTTTATCTAGATTCTCCTAAGATTTTCCACTGTTGTTACATGTGCTGCCAAAAAAGGGGAATATCTTAGATGATTGCTGTAGATAAATCATCTGCAAGTAACCCTTCTACTTCATCCTTTTAAATCCTTAAATAATGTTTTTTATATCTTGTGCTAGGGGCTTGTTATGGTTTGAATCTAATATGGCCCCCAAAGGTCATGTGCTTAAATGCTAGGTCCCCATATGGTGACGCTGTCTGGGAGGCTATGGGACTGTGGAAGGTGGGACCCAGTCAGCTGAAGTAGGTCATTGGGGGTGAGCCTCTGGAGGTTTTATGTGGACCCCCAGTTCCAGTAAGCTTACTCTCTGCTTCCGGATGCCAAGATGTGAAATCTACTGCCACAGGCCCTGCTGCCATACTTCCCCCCACTATGGACTGAAATTCTTTGAATTGTGAGATAAAATAAACCTAGCCTTCCTCCTTACATTGGTCTGTCAGATATTTTGCCACAGCAATGAGAAAAGTAACCAACACAAACCTCCTGTAAAATGCTCCACAGAAAGGGTATCCAGGAATTGTTACTGATATTTACAGAATGTTCACAGAATACAAGGAAACAATGCATAAAAGATGGTTACTTCAAAAATACCTATTTCCTAAACAACAGAAGAGCTGTATGGAAGTGTACCCAGGTTGCAAATAATTTTACCAAAGGACTTATATTTTATTCTGAAAGGTTTATTCTTTCAAAATTTTATTCTACCAAAGGATTCACATTTTATTCTCAAAGTTTTATACTTTCAACTTTTACATATAGGCCTTTTATTGTACATTTTAAGTTAATTTTGTATGACAAATGGTGTAAGGGAAGCGTTCAAGTAAATTTTTTGTTGCTATATATATATCCGCCTGCAGCTGTAGCCCTATGGCATCCAATCCCATCAGATCTTGGAAGCTAAGCAGGGTGGGGTGTGGTTAGTACTTGAATGGGAGACTGCCTGGGAACACCAGGTGCTCTAGGCTTGGGAGATGGACCCAGCAACCCACTCCCCAAAATCAATCTATCATTGAAAACCCTAAGAACAACAGAAAAGCACTGACAATAGTGTTTCCCTGTTGTATGTAGGGTCGTTATGAGTTGGATACTGACTCGACGGCACCTAACAACAACAACAACAACAACAACAACAACAACAACATGCATATATCCAATAGGTCTAGAACCATTTGTGGAGAAGACTATCCTTGTGCCACTGAATGACCTTGTTTTGCTTGTTTGCTTTCTTCCTTCCTTCCTTTCTTTCCCTCCCTCCCTTCCTTTCTTTCTTTCTTTCTTTCATAGTGGAAGTTGAACCCATGGCCTCATGTATGCTTTGCAAGCACTCTACCACTGAGCTGCACCCTTGGCCTATTTTATATTTTTCTTTTTGAGACAGGGTCTCACTAATTTGCACAGGCTACCTCTGGCCTCAAACTTGGGATCCTCTTGCCTTCACCTAAATTGTTGGGATTACAGGTGTGTGCCACTGCACCTGGCTCAAAAAGCCAGGTCAAAAAACTTTTAAGTAGATCTTTAAAACAAGTGGTTTAAAAACATCCTCCAATTTGATTATTGCTTTCAAAATTTGTTTGACCTATTCCACGGACTTAAGATTTTCATATAAATTAGAAAGTCAGCTTGTCAATTTCTACTAAATTGTCTGTTGGGATTTTAACTGGAACTGCATTTAATCTAAAATCTATATGGGGAGAATGAACACTTTAAAAATTTCCTAACCTATGGACACAGACTCTACAAATATCAAGGATTTCATCAATATTCTTAGTATAATAAAGTTTTCAGCATACAGCTGTCCACATTTTGTTAAATTTATCCCAAAGTAAAAGTTTTTCAATGCTAATATAAGCAGAATTTTTTGCAACATTTTACCTCTGTATTTGTAAAGAAGTTGAAATTATTTCTGATTATTCTACTTCAATCTTACTAAATTCATTTATTAGTTCTCAGATTTTTTTCTGTATATTCTTTTTTTTTTTTTTTTTTGGTACTGGAGGTTGAACCCAAGGCCTCGCTTGCATGCTTTGCAAGTGCTGGACCACTGAGCTGCTCCCCCAGCCCTTTTCTTTCTTTCCTTTTTTTTTTTACTGTTTGAGACAGGGTCTCGCTAAATTACACAGACTGCCTCTGGTCTCAAACTTGCGATCCTCTCACCTCCACCTCCCGAGCTGCTTGCATGCACCACCATGCCCGGGATTACAGGCATGCACCACCATGCCCGGCTTTTTTGGTATATTCTTTAGGATTTTTCATATACAGAATCATGTTTGTAGACAAATCCCTTAACCCTTTTTTTCTTCTTCCTTTCTACTCTGAAGTCTATTTCTGTTTCTTGCCTGAATATAATGACTAGTACATGCAGTATGACATTGAATGGAAGTGATTAAAGTAGGCAAGCTTGCCATTTTCCCAGTATTAGAAGGAAAATTTTTAATCTTCACCATCAAGTACCATATGGGCTATCATTTTTCCACATGCTCTTTATCAGTTTGGAGATTTTTTTCCCCCCTATACTGGTGGCTGAACCCAGGACCTCACACATGATAGACAAGTGCTCTACCACTGAGCTGCACCACACCTCCTTTATATTTTGAAAGAGGGTCTTGCTAAGTTGCGCAGGTTGCTCTGTCCTCAAACCTCCAATCCTCCAGCCTCTGCCTCTGAATCGCCTAGTTTGCTTAGCATTTTAAGTCATGAATGGATACTGAATTTTTTCACATGATTTTTTTTCTACATCTGTTCAAATAGTTATATAGGGTTTTCTTATTTATTTTGTAGCAAGGGAAAAGCATACTAACTGACTTTCAAATGTTAACTGATCTTACAACCTATGAACACAGACTCTAGTTTTCTTATAATGCCTGCAATGGTCACTCTTAAAATGTGCTGGAAAGGAAACAGTCTTCCTCCCTTTTTTCAAAGAGTCTATGTAAGTATTATCTTTTGTATTACTTCTCTGGTAGATGTCTGAAGGGATTTACCAGTTAAAGTCACATAGACCTGCAATTTTCTTTGTGGAAAAGTTTAAAACTATCAATTATATGTCTTTAACGGAAGCAGGAATATATGCTTTGGTAATTTTTATTTTTATTTTTATTTTTTTAGTACTGGTGGGTGACCCCAGGGCCTCATGCTCACATGCTTTGCAAGTGCTATACCACTGAGCTGGACCCTCAGCACATTTTTTTTTTTTTTTACTTTTTTTTGAGACAGGGTCTCGCTAAATTACGTAGACTGCCTCTGGTCTTGAACTTGCGATCTTCCTGCCTCCACCTCCCGAGTCACTGGGATTACAGGCATGTGCCACTGTGCCAAGCTAGTTTTTGTAATCTGTATCTTTCAAGGAATTGGTCTACCTCATCTTAGCTGTTGAATATATTGGAATACAGTGGTACATAATTTTTCTTATTATCGTTTGGATGTCTATTAAATTAGTAGTGATGTTCCTTTTATTACTGATTTTTTGTGTTTTTTCTATATTCTCAACCAATATAGATTGATGTTTACCCACTATATCATGCTTTTCAAAAAATCAGTTTTTATTTAAACTCATGTTTTTGTTTTCCCATTTCTATTTAGCTGTTTCAAATATATCCTTTCCCTTGACACTAATTCGCTGATTGAGAGTATGCAAATTGGCATAACCTTTCTGAAAGAGAATCTGGCAAATCAAGCAAAATTACATGTGCATTTACTTTTGACTCACCAACCCTACTTCCAAGAATTTATGTTAAATATAAATAATCTACTTATTTGACAAGTAAAAATTTTATATCTTGCCAGGCATAGTAGTACATGCCTTAAATCCCAACACTTAAGAGGCTGCAGTAGGCAGAATGTGAGTTTGAGGCCAGCCTGGGCTACATATTAAGACTGTCTGATAAAAATGAAAAGCAAAAACAAACACACACAAAAAAGTCAATGTTATAAAGATAACAAAGACAAATCAATTGTTCCATATAAGAGAGATGAAAATTAAACAGGAGGGCCCGAGTCTTGGGTCAAAAATTTCTTTCTTTTTAAAAGAAAAGACATTATTGGGACAACTGATCCAACTCAAGCAAGAACCACAGGTTAAATAGTAGTATGTATCAATGTTAATTTCCTGACCTTGGTAAGTAGACTATGGTCTGTAAAATAACAGCCATGTTTATAAGAAATATACACTGAAGTAGTTAGGAGTAAAAGAACGTCATGTGTATAACTGATTCTCAATCCAGAAAAATAATTACATATAATATATGTATATACAGAAAGGTAGATAAAGGAAGGAAGGAGGAATGAAGGAATTAGAAAGGGAAGCTATAAGTGACAGAGCAAATGTGGAAAAATGTTAACAAGTAGGCAATCTGCATCAAGGGAATATGGGAATTCTCTGTACTAATTTTGCATCTTTCCTCTAAACTCAAATTATTTCAAAACAAAAGGTAAAAAATTAAGCATAAATTTTAAAACAAAGTAAATTTCTTGGAGAGAACATATGCTTAGATCTTACTTTTTAAGTAGCCTAACAACTAGTGTTGAAATCATTCACATGTTGTAATTTTTTATATAGTTGGGTTTCAGTCTACCATGTTGCCATTTGTTTTCTATTTTTCCCAATTGCTTTTTATTCCTTGTCTTCTTTTCCTGTCTTTTCTTTTTATTTTTTTCGTGGTACTGGGGGTTGAACCCAGGGCCCCGCGCTTGCATGCTCTGCAAGTGCTGGATCACTGAGCTGCACCCTCAGCCCATTTTTTTACTTTTTGAGACTGGATTTCGTTAAATTACACAGACTGCCTCTGGTCTCGAACTTGCGATCCTCCTGTCTCCGCCTTCTAAGCCACTGGGATTACGGGCCTGCACCAAAGCGCCTGGCTCTCTTTTCTTTTTTTAAAGATCAACTAAATGGTCTTTTAGTATGTCATTTTATCTGCAAGAGTAGTTTATGAGTTATATCACTTTGTTCTTTAATGGTCTTAAAGTCTCCTCTGTGGGGCTGGGGTTTAGCTCAGATGGCAGAGTGCTGCTCTGCACTCTCTGAGGACTTGGGTTCAATCCCCAGTACTACATAAACAGGAGAAAGATGTGGTAATCCACTCCCAAAGCAATCCTGAAACAATGAGCCATTGAAAACCCTGTGAGGGTTGCTATGAGTTAGACAAGGCCCGAACAACAACAAATGTCTCTTCTAGGGTTTATTAGATCACCATTTACAAATAATATAACACTTTACATATAATGTCAAATTACAACTCAACTCTTCCAACCACTTCTCCTGTCCCTTGTTCTACTGTTGTCATACAAGTGAGATATATGTATGTGTGTGTGTGTGTGTGTGTGTGTATATATACATATATATACATTTATATAAATACATATATATACATTTGTATATATATACACACACACATATACAGTTGTTGTTCTTGTTCTTAGGTGCCATCAAGTCCAACTCATAGCGACCCTGTGTACAGCAGATTGAAACACTTCTCAATTCTGTGCCAGGGACACCATCTTATTTATGTTTAAGCCCATTGTTGCAGACACTGTGTCAATCCATCTGGTGGAGGGTTTTTCTCTTTTGCGTTGACTTGCCACTCTCCCAAACATGATGCCCTTCTCCAGGGATTGATCTCTCCTGACTACATGTCCGAAATATGTAAGACGCAGTCTGCCCATTCTTGCTTCCAAGGAGCACTCTGGTCACACTTCTAGTACAGATCTGTTGGTTCTTTTGGCAGTCCATGATATATTCAAAAAACGTTTCCAGCACCCTAATTCAAAAGCATCAATTCTTCTCCTGTCTCTCTTGTTCAGTGTCCAGCTTTCACAACCATATGATGCAACTGAAAATGCCATGGCATGAGTCAGACGCACCTTCGTCTTCAATGTGACATCTTTGCTTTTCAATACTCTAAAGAGACCTTTTGCCACAGCTTTTCCTAGAGCATTGCGTTTTTTTGATTTCTTGACTGCTGCTTCCACAGGTGTTGACTATACAGCCAAGCAAAGCAAAATCTTGGACAACCTCAATCTTTTCTCCATTTATAGTGCAGTTGCATACTGGCTCAGTCGTGATGATTTTTGTTTTGTTGATGTTTAGTCGCAACCCATATTGAAGGCTGTGATCTTTGATCTTCATCAGTAAATGTTTTAAATCCTCTTCACTTTCAGTAAGCAGAGTTGTGTCATCTATATAACGCAGGTTGTTAATGAGTCTTCCTCCAATCCTGATGCCACGTTCTTCCTCATAAAGTCCAGCTTCTCAGATTATTTGCTCAGCATATAAATCGAAGAGATAGGGTGAAAGTATACAGCCCTGGCACACACCTTTCTCAACTTTAAACCACTCAGTGTTTCCTTGTTCTATTCTAACAACTGCCTCCTGGTTCATGTACAGATTTCTCATGAGCACAATTAGGTGTTCTGGTATTCCCATTTTCCAAAGTGTTATCCATAATTTGTTATGATCCACACAATCAAATGCTTTTGTGTAGTCAATAAAACACAGACAGACATCTTTCTGATAGTCTCTGCTTTCGGCTAATATCCACCTGACATCAGCAATGATGTCCCTGGTTCCCCGCCCTCTTCTGAATCCCACTTGATTTTCCGGTAATTCCCTGTCTACATACTGCTACAGTCGCTTCTGAATGATCTTTACTAGAATTTTGCTTGTGTGTGATGTTAATGATATTGTCCGATAGTTTGCATATTCAGTTGGATCCCCTTTTCTGGGAATAGGCACAAATATAGATAGATCTCTTCCAGTCAGTTGGCCAAGTAGCTGTTTTCCAAATCTGTTGGCATAAACATGTTAACACCTCCAGTCCTGCATCTGTTTGTTGAAACATCTCTATTGGTATCCCATCAATTCCTGGAGCCTTGTGTTTCACCAGTTCTTTCAAGGCAGCTTCCACTTTGTCCTTCAATACCATTGGTTCCTCTTCATATGCAACCTCTTGGAATGGTTGGTCATCTACCAATTCTTTCTTATATAATGACTGTGTATTCTTCCCATCTTCTTTTGATGTTTCCTGCATCATTTAATATTTTCCCTGTAGAATCTTTCACTATTGTCACTTGAGGCTTGAATTTTTTCTTTACTTCCTTAAGCTTGAGAAACACAGAGTGTGTTCTTCCTTTTTGGTTTTCTGCCTCCAGCTCCTTGCATATGTTATTATAATATTTGTTTTTGTCTTCTCAAGCTGCCTTCTGAAATCTTCTGTTTAGTTCCTTAACTTCATCATGTCTTCCTTTTGCTTTAGCTGTCTGAAGTTGGAGGGCAAGCTCCAGTGTCTCTTTTGACATGTAATTTGGTCTTTTCTTTTTTTCTTGTCTTTTTAAGAACTTTTTGCTTCCTTCTTGAATGATATCTTTTATGTCATGCCACAACTCTTCTGGTCTCCTGTCATTTGTCTCTAATGCATTAAACCTATTTTTGAGGTGGTCTCTGAACTCAGGAGGGATATACTCAAGGTCATACTGTGGCTCTCGTATACTTGTTCTAATTTTCTTCAGCTTCAGTTTGAACTTGCATATGAGAAGTTGATGGTCTGATCCAGTCAGCACCTGGTCTTGTTTTGACATTTTGCATAGAGCTTTTCCATCGTCTCTTTCCACATATGTAGTCAATTTGATTCCTGTATGTTCCATCTGGTGAAGTCCATGTGTACAGTCTCTGTTTATGATGTTGAAAAAATGTATTTGCAATGAAAAGGTCATTGGTCTGACAAAATTCTATCATGCGATCTCCAGCTTCGTTTCTGTCACCAAGACCGTATTTTGCAACTACTGAGCCTTCTTCTTTGTTTCCAACCTTTGCATTCCAGTCACCAGTGATTATCAGTATGTCTTGATTGCATGTTTGATCTATTTCAGATTGCAGAAGCTGATAAAAGTCTTATCTTTCTTCCTTTGTGGCCTTAGTGGTGGGTGCATAAATTTGAATAATAGTCATATTAACTGGCCTTCCTTGTAGGCGTATGGCTATTATTCTATCACTGACAACAGTATTTCATGACAGATCTTGAAATGTCTTTTTTGATGATGAATGCAACCCCATCTCTCTTGAGTTTATCATTCCCAGCATAGTAGACCATATGATTGTCTGACTCAAAATGGCCTATGCTGGTCCATTTTAGCTCACTGATGCCTAGAATGTCAATGTTTATGCGCTCCATTTCTCTTTTAACAATTTCTACTTTTCCTAGATTCATACTATGTACATTCCATGTTCCAATTATTAATAGATGTTTACAGTTGTTTCTCCTCATTTTGAGTAGTGCCACATGAGCAAGTTGAGCAGCCTGGGGTCTTACTCCATTTCCGTCATCATGGTAGACTCTACTTGGAGGAGGCAACTCTTCCCCAGTAGTCTTTTGAGTGCCTTCCAACCTGGGGGCCTCATCTCCCAGCACTATATCTTATAGTGTCTCTTTGCTATCCATAGGGTTTTCAATGGCTAGTTGTTTCGGGAGTGGCTCGCCAGGTCCTACTCCCTAGTCTGTCTTAGTCTGGAAGCTCAGCTGAAAACCTGTCCACCATGGGTAACCTTGCTCATGTCTGAAGTTACAGTGGCAGAGCTCTCAGCCTCATCGCAACACACAAGCCCCCACAGTGCGGCAAACTGACAGACGTGTGGGGGTTGCCAGTCTATAGTATATTCCATATTCGTCTCCAGCACCATAATTCAAAAGCATCAATTCTTTTCCTGTCTCCCTTAATCAACGTCCGACTTTCCCAACTGTATGAATGCAACTGAAAATACCATGCCATGAATCAGGTGTATGTTGGTCTTCAATGTGACATCTTTACTTTTTAATACTCTAAAGAGGTCTTTTGCACTAACTTTTCCCAATGAAGTATGTCTTTTGATTTCTTGACTGCTGCTTCTGTGGGTCTTGACTGCAGAACCAAATAAAGTAAAATCTTGGACAACCTCAATCTTTTTTCCACTTATCATGAAGTTGCATACTGACCTACTTGTAAGAACTTTTGCTGATATTGTGGTGCAATCCATACTGAAGGCTGTGTTCTCTGATAGTCATCAGTAAATGTTTCAAATCCTCTTCACTTCCAGCAAGCAGATTTGTATCATCTTATATGATACAGGTTGTTAATGAGTGTTCCTCCAATCATAATGCAACACTGTTCTTCATAAAGTCCTGCTTCTCAGATTATTTGCAAGCATAGAGACTGAAGAGAGATGATGAATCGATACAGCCCTGACACACACCTTTCTCGACTTTAAACAAAGCAGTGTTTCCTTGTTCTCTTCAAACCATTGCCTCCTTGTCCATGTACAGATTCCTCATGAGTAAGATTAAGTGCTCTAGTATTCTCATTCTTCTCAATGTTATCCATAATTTATTATCATCCATACAGTCAAAAGCCTTTGCACAGTCAATAAAACACAGAGAGACATCTTTCTGGTATTCTCTGCTTATGGCAAATATCCATCTGACATGAGCAATGATGTCCCTGTTTTCACACCCTCCTCTGAATCCAGCTTGATTTTCTGGCACTTCCCTGTGTATGTACTGCTGCAGTTACTTTTGAAAGATGTTTAGCAAAATTTTACTTGTGTGTGATATTAATAATATCGTTTGATAATTTCTACATTTGGTTGCATCCCCCTTCTTAGAAATAGGCATAAATACGGATCTCTTCCAGTCAGTTGGCCAGGTGGCTGTTTTCCACATTTCTTGGCATAAACAAGTGAGCACCTCCAGTGTAGCATCTGTTTGTTGAAACTTCTCAGTTGGTACTCTGTCAATTCCTGAAGTCCTATGTTTCACCAATTCCTTCAAGGCAGCTTCCACTTCATCTTTCAGTATCATTGGTTCTTGACTATATGTAACCTGTTGATCACTCACAAATTTTTTTTGTATAATGATTGTGTATTACTTCCATATTCTTTTGATGTGTCCTGTATCATTTAATATTTTCCCTATAGAATCCTTAACTATTGCCACTCAAGGCTTGAATTTTTTCTTCAATTTCTTAAGCTTGAAAAAAATAGCACATTCTTCCCTTTTTGTTTTCTATCTCCAGCTCTTTGCATATCATTATAGTATTTGATTTTTTTCTTCTCAAGTTCCCCTTTGAAATCTTCTTTTGTTATTTAACTTTATCATGTCTTCCTTTTACTTTAACTGTTCCTTGTTCAAAGGCAAGTTTCAGAGTTTCTTCTGACATTTAATTTGGTCTTTTCTTTTTTTCCTGTCTTTCTAACATTTTGCTTTCCTCATGAATGATGTCTTTCATGCCATGCCACAACTCATCTGGTCTTTGAACATTTAGTATCTAATGTACCAAACCTGTTCTTGAGGTGGTCTCTGAACTCAGGCGGGATATACTCAACTTCATACCTTGACTCTTGTACACTTGTTCTAATTTTCTTCAGTTTCAGTTTGAACCTGTACACACAGTTGATGGTCTGATCTACAGTCAACACCTGTTCTCGTTCTGACTTTTGATATGGATGTTTTCTATCATTTCCTTCCATAAATGTAGTCAATTTGGTTCCTGCATGTTCCATCTGGTGAATTCCTTGTGTATAGCTGCCATTTATATTGGCAAAAAAACGTGTTTACAATGAAAAGGTCATTGATCTGAGAAAATTGTATCATGTGATCTCCAGCACCATTTCTGTCACCAAGGCCATATTTTCCAACTACTGAACTTTCTTCTTTGTTTCCATTCCAGTCACCAGTAATTGTCAGTACATCCTGATTACATGTTCAGTCTATTTCAGATTGTAGAAGCTGGTAAAAATCTTCCTTATCTTCATTTATGGCTTTAGTGGGGGTGTGTGTAAATTTGAATAATAGTCATATTAATTGGCCTTTCTTGTACACATATGGAAATTATTCTATCACTGACAGCACTGTCCTTCAGGACAGATCTTGAGATGTCTTTTTTGATAATGAATGGACCCTCATTTCTCTTTAATCTGTCATTCCCAGCATAGTAGACCATATGATTATCTGATTCCAAATGGCCCATGTCAGTCCATTTTAACTCACTGATGCCTATAATGTTGATGTTTTTGTGTTTTATTTCCCTTTTGATAATTTCTGATTTTCCTAGACTCATACTACATACATGCCACGTTCCAATTATTAATGGATGATTACAGTTGTTCCTCCTCATTTTGAGTTTTGCTACATCAGCAAATGGAGGTCCTAGGGCTTCATTCCATTTTGGCCATTAAAGTAGACTCTTCTTTGAGGAGGCAACTCCTCCCCAGTCCTCTTTCTAGTGCCTTCTAACCTGAGGGGCTCATTTTCCCACACTATATCTGAAGTGTTTCTCTGGTATTACTGAGCCACATATTAAGAGAACTAAATTTTTCCAATGTGGAGGCTATGTTCTGATTACCATGTGCCAGGTAAATATGGATACTGTTTTTTTTCCTATGTCATGTTGTTGTTTTAAGGAGCCATTGTCAGGTCCAACTCATAATGACCATACTATATACAACAAAAGAAACACTCCCCAACACTGTAAATGACTTACTAAGGGTAATCCATACATACAGCTCTTTAATTTTCAGTTGGTCAATACGAGGCACAAAATCTAAATGTGGACCTGTATGTGGCTATGGACTGAACTGTGTCCTTCCAAGATCCATACCCTGAAAGTCTAATCCTCAATGTCATGGCATTTAGAGACACAGCCTTTGGGAAGTATTACATTTAGATGAGGTTGTAAGGATAAGGTCCAAGAACATCATTTTAAGTGAAATAATCCATACTCAAAAAGAGAAATACTGCATGTTTTCACTCAAGTGTGGCAGCTAGATCTACTTTAAAGGAAAAAATAAAGTGTATACACACACACACACACTTAAAATTGGAAAATACAAGGGGACCTACCATGAGGAGGAAGAGGACTAGCTGGATGGGGAGAAGGATGGGAAAATCGGGAGGTGTAAAAGGAGCAATACAGGTGGGTAAAGAGGGAGAGAACAAGTACAAAATACAGGATGTGATTTTATGAAAATTATATAATGACTCTCACTATACCGTATGCAATTTAAAAACTATTGTACTTCATAAACATGTATAATTATCATTACATGTTAATCAAAACAATTTTGCAAAGTATTTAAAAAGATGGAAGTGTTAATCCTAATTTGATAAAGGTACACTATATATGAACTGAACTATTACTCTGTACACCATAAATATGTACAATTAAAATACTAAAAGGGAGAGTACTCATGGTGGAATTAGTGACCTTATAAGAAGAGATACCAGAGAGTTCTCCATCTCTCTCTTCATGTGTGTCTCCCTCCTTTAATCCCTCCCTCCCTGAGAGGGCCCAGGGAGAAGATGGAAAGCCAGGAAGAGAGCCCTCAGCAGGAACTAAGCTGGCCAGAACCTTGATCTTAGCCTTCCTAGCCTCTAGAAATGTGAGAAATAGATGTCTTTGGTTTAAGCCATCCAGACTATAGCATTTTGTTATAGCATCCACAGCTGACTAAAACATGTTTTTAGGACTCCTAGCTTAGTCTCCTGTTCACATGGCATTGCATACCAATTTGAAGCTAATGTTTATCCATTTTGTGGTCTTGGTCACTCATATAAAATGCAAAATGTGTTAGTTATAACATGTGTCTGCAAATCCTGGTAACTTTCGAGCCATGGATCAGTGGTGGTATCTTTTCCTTTGTACTTTCTTTGGATCCTTGCAAACTAATGTTAATGGGTAACTGAAAGCAAATGCCAGAAGTAAAATCATATAACTTGCAAAGGTAGGTCATAAAAGGTGACAGAACATTGCTGGACATGGTGGAGCACATCTATAATCCCAGTGACTTGGGAAGTGGAGGCAGAAGGATCACAGGTTCAAGGCCAGAGGCAGCCTGTGCAACTCAGCAAGACTCTGTCTCAAGATAAAAAATATTAACAGGGGGGTGGAGCTCAATGGTAAAGTGCTTGCAAGGTATTTATGCATGAGGCCCTGGGTTCAGGCCTCCAGTACCACACACACACACAAAAAGTGATAGAACTTCCACACATTTCCTTTTGGACCATTCACTCTTGGAATCCAGCCATCATGCTGTAAGGAAGTCCATACCACCCCATGTGAAAAGACCTTGCAGAGAGGTCCACAGATAATCACGTCCAAGTGGGAGACAGCTGAAGTTCCAACTAACATGCTACCACGCCTGCAGCTCCAAGCTACCAAGTCATTCCCACCTCTGAAGTTGTCTGAACTGAGGCCCCAGATCATCATGAAGCACAGACAAGCCATCTTTGCTGTGCCCTGTTTGAATTCCTGACTTTTATGCTTGTGGCATAAGAAGATTTGGAATAATTTGTCAGACAAATGTAGATAATAGATAAGTGAAATATAAGATAAGACTAACATCTTGATGGAAAACTTTCATTATTCTGGGAAAATACTTAAAGCCCAGATTTTGATCACTGAATCATCTTCATAAATTGAGACCAGCATAATTCTATAGTTAATTTCCTATCTGCTGGAATAAAGGATCAAGGAAGAAGTGTAATACAACAGGTCTGTTTTTCTCTCCACTATGTTGGCTTTAAATGTGTCAAGAGTTCTAGAGTTAAGAGATGTTCCAACCAAGGAGGCATCAGGCTAGACTCATAGTGATCTGGAGAAAACACAGCCCCATGCCAAACATATTTGGGCAGTGCTCACAGATAGGGCAGGTCCCAGCAGGAAAACAAAACAAAAGAAAACATTAGAGAGTAGGAAAGACTGCAAAAGGGAAACGGAGTCATGTTATTGTAGATATAAAACAGTGAAAAGAGTCAAAACAGTGAACATTGAAGGATTTTCACTGTTACATTAATGAAGAAGTTTTAATGGTCCTATTCTTAATCTAAGTATGATACTTTTCTCTCAGAAACAAAACTCTTTGTTAATGCAGTTTGCATCTCATGGGTCCGAGTACATTCGCATATGTACTTTAAGCATCAAGGTCTGTGAAGAGGAAGTGCCTCCCTGCTCCAATTAAGTCATTTAATCCAATTGGGAACCACAGTGAGGAGTGAGGGCAGGGGTATCTTGCATTGTCTCTACTACTTTGGTAACTATGTACCAAGTTTCATCAGATTTTTTGATAATTTTTTAAGATTAAATTTCTGTGTTCTCATTTCAAGAGAAAAATACACTCCTAAAAACGAACACTGTAAATAAATAAATAAATGAGTTTAAAAGAAGCTGTAAAATGGGCTTGTTATCTGAGAACGACTGGCAACACGGCCAGCATTCTGTTACTCAAGGACACTTAATAGAACAAGCACCAGGCCTGACCAGCTGTTCTGGAGAGCAGGAACTACAGTATACCACTGTGCTGAGCCATCTAAGCTAAACTTTTCTAGCTATATGTTCCCTTAGGGCAGTGATCAGTAAAAGCTAGGGGTGAACATAAAACAGCTGTTAGAGTGACTGGTTATCTAACTCAAAGAACGTGCTCATTCCTCATTAGGTACCAGCAGCAGGCTTTCACTGGATACGTAAAGGGAATCAGGCCAGTATTTTTCTTTTATTCTTTTTGCTAAGGGACATGAAAAGGTACCAAAGAATTTATGGGCAAGGAGGTGGGGAAGGTGTCTTCAAATTCACACATGTCTGTATTTTCATAATACCCCAGATAAAATAAAGTCCTGTTATCACAGGGAAGCTATGTTTAAAGGAGGTTTCTTGGCGTCACAAGACTGAGTCTCTCAACTCTATGCTTCTACTCAAGGGGCCTGCAGGCAGATCCTTGGTAAGTAAGAACAGCAATGGTCAGGCCATAACAGGCAGGGACAGCCAAAAGAGAAGTCACTAGGGAGTTACAAAGCTGATCCTCTTACAAGTCAAGGGACGTTTCATCTCTGAGTAAAAGCACTTTATATATGACAAGGACAACGATGATTTGGATTTTACATGTTCCCCAAAGGCTCATGCTTTGGAGGCTTGGTCCCCACGGAGGCACTTCTGGGATTTAGTAAAACCTTTTAAGAGGTGGGTCCTGGTGGGAAGTCTTTAGGTCACTGGGGGTATGCCCTTGAAGGGGTGTGTGAAACCCCCACCCCCTCCTCGATCTCTTTGCTCTCTGATGATAAAGTAAGCAGTTTTGCTCTGCCATGTACTCCCTCCATGACGTGCTACCTCGCAACAGGTTCAAGGCAAATGGGGCCAATTAATCATGGACTGGAACATCCAAAACTGTGGGCCAAAAGTTATTTTTTCTCTTTATAAGTTCGTTAGCTCAGGTATTTGTTACAGTAACAGAAATCTGACTATCACAGGGCAGCATGCAATACAACTGTACCACATACAAATGCAGATTTAAGTTTGGTTTTCCATATACAATACTTAGAAATACATGAAATAATGTGTTTATAATTTTGTTATTGTCTCTTTACCAAATATATATGTGTGTGTGTGCGTATGTATGTGTGTGTATGTGAAAAGTGAATGGGAGAACTGCAGGAATTTCCCAGAAGGAACTAAAAGTATATTAATTTCTAATAAATATATAAGCCTTACCTTTTCTGTTGGTATGAATTGAGTCCAAGAGTTGTCTCAGTCTGTAAAAGAAAATAATGATGAAAATACTAAAACCAATTTTTTATTCTACATACATACAGAATATCCAAAATATTTTACTGTACCCTCAACTTTTATCTTACACCCACATGGATTTTCAGGTTAAACTTAAACCCAAAATTATATGAAATGATTGGTCACACACTGTAATTCAAAGGAGAGAATAATTTGGATGAAATTTTAAACACAGCTGTAAATAACACAAAATAATGTGACTGATTCCTGTATTTGCCAAATAATACAAATCATATGAGGATAGTTCCCTTTGCAATCATGTCATGTGAGGTTTGTGTGGCTCCCACTCTTCACCTCTTACCAAAAATGTGCAAGGTGCTGCTGGTGTCTAATGGTTTCTGCTGTTGGGGCACTGAAGGTACAGTAGGGATGGGAGGTTAACAGACATTTAAGCATTAAATAAATGTGTATTTATACACAGAAAAAGCTTTAAGGAAATAATTAAAAGGTACTTAGGAAAGGAATAAATCAGTGACATACTTAAATATGTCATGAAGGATACTTATACTAAAATCTGAAGCCTAAAAAATGTGGCACAATAGTACCACAGGAGGTGGTAGAAAAAAAAATAGCATATACAAAAGCCCTAGTAGAAAAAGAGCTTGGTGTGTTCGCAAAACAGACAGTAGGCCTATCTGGTTGTCTTTGAGAGAAGGCAAAGAGAAGCAGAAAACAAGGTTGGGGGGCAAGGAAGGAGCTACATTATGTAATGTCTTGTTAAGAAATCATGGTAAAAAGTTTTGTTTTACTCTAAATGCAATACAAGCAATCTGACAGAGGAAGAGACAGACAGATATAGTCTGATTTAAAATTAAACACATTATTCTAGCTGAGACATGTAGTTTATAGTATGAACAGGAGGGTAAGACAGAAAGAAGTAGGGAGGCAACTCAGTCTGCACTTCAGGTGATGAAGGACACATGAAGATCTAAATGATGTATGAGAAAACAACAACACTCCAAGGAATACCATAAGGGAACTTATCCCAAAATGGTATCTGCTATGTTATAATTAGGAAAAGCAACAAACGTGTACCATTATTTTCTTCCATTAATATATACTGCTCTTACTTGTCTGTCAGGTAGTCATAATGTGAGGGCTCGTCTACACCTGTGATGCTGAAAGCTAGGTCACCAGTATTACAGATACCAGCAGGATCACCCATGGTGGATAGGTTTCAGTTGAGCTTTTAGACTAACACAGACTATAGAGAAGGAGATGACAGCCTACCGAAAGAATCAGAGATAGAATCATATCCATATGCCTATAAGGAAGGCCATGGGAGAAGGACGTGGCAACCCACTCCAAGGCAATCCTGAAACAATCTGCCATTGAAAACCCTATGAGGGTCGCTATGAGTCAGACACAACTCAACAGCACCTAAGAACAACAACATAAGGAAGGCCAGTTAATATGACTATTATCTAAGTTTATGCAATCACCATTAAGGCCACGAATGAAGAAAGTGAAGATGTTTACCAGTACCTGCAGTCTGAAATTGACAGAACATGCAAGCAAGATATACTAACAATTCCTGGTGACTAGAATACAAAAGGTGGAAACAAAGGCAGCAGCTTGGTAGTTGGAAACTATGGCCTTGGTGACAGACACAAGTCTGGATATTGCATGATGCAATTTTGTCAGATCAATGACCTTTTCATTGTACATCTATTTTTCACATACATTAAAGGCGACTACACATATGGAATTCACCAGATGGAATATGTAGTAATTAAAGTGACTACATTTGTGGAAAGAGATGATGGAAAACCTCAACATCACAAGTCAGAAGAAGACCAAATGCTGATTGTGGATCAGACCATCAACTGCTCATATGCAGGTTCAAACTGAAAATGAAGAAAATTAGAACAAGTGTACAAGAGTCAAGGTATGATATTAAGTATACTCCACCTGAGTTCAGACACCACCTCAAGAGTACATTTGATGGGTTAGACACTAACATTTGAAGTCCAGATGAGTTGTGGCATGACATGAAAGCATTCATGAGGAAAGCAAAAGGTTATTAGAAAGACAGTAAAAAAAGAAAAGGCAAAATTATTTGCCAAAAGAGACTTTGAAACTTGCCCTTGAACAGTGAGCAGCCAAAGTACAAGGAAGACATCACAAACTTAAAGAACTAAAAAGAAGATCACAAAGGGCAGCTCAAGAAGAAAAAAATCAAATATTATAATGACATGCAAAGAACTGGAGATAGAAATTCAAAAGAACATGCTCTGTTTTTCTCAAGCTTAAAGAACTGAGGAAGAAACTCAAGCCTCAAGGGGCAATAGTGAAGGATTCTACAGGGAAAATATTAAATAAATGCAGGAAATACTTCAAAGACATAGAATACAGAGTAATTATACCAAAAAGAATTGGTGGATAACCAACCTTTTCAAGAGGATGCATATGATCAGAAACCAATGGTACTGAAGGAAGAAGTTGAAGCTGCTTTGAAGGAACTGGTGAAACACAAGACTCCAGGAATTAACAGAATACCAACTGAGATGTTTCAACAAACAAATGCAGCACTGGAGGTGCTATCTTGTTTATGCCAACAAATTTGGAAAACAGCCACCTGGCCAACTGACTGGAAGATATCCATTATTTATGCCTATTTCCAAGAAAGGGGATAAAACTAAATGAGGAAATTATCAAACAATATAATTAATATCTCGTACAAGTAAAATTCTGCTAAAGATTATTCAAAAGGGACTGTGGGAGTATATTAAAAGGGAACTGCCAGAAAATCAAAACAGATTCGGAAGAGGGCGTGGAATCAGGGACATCATTACTGATGTCAGATGGATGTTAGCTGTAAGCAGAGAATACCAGAAAGATGTCTGTCTGTATTTTATTGGCTATGCAAAGGCATGTGAATGTGTGGATCACAACAAATTATGAATAACATTGTGAAGAATGGGAATGCCAGAACACTTAATTGTTACTCATGAGGAATCTGTACATGGACCAGGAAAGGTGTGTGTCATGGTGGTATCCTTTTACCCTACCTCTTCAATCTCTACGACGAGCAAATAATCCAAGAAGTTGGAATTTATGAAGAAGAATGTGGACTCAAGATAGGCAGAAGACTCATTAATCACCTATGTTATGCAGATGACACAACTTTGCTTGCCGAAAGTGAAGATGTAAAATATATACTGATGAAGATCAAAGAACACATTCTTCAGTATGGATTGTACCTCAACATCAAGAAAACTAAAATCCTTACAACTGGGAAAGCAACTTCATGATAAATGGAGAAAAGATTGAGATTGTCCAAGATTTTGCTTTATTTGGTTCTACAGTCAATACCCACAGAAATAGCAGTCAAAAAGTCAAAAGATGCATTGCAATGGGCTGGTGCAAAAGAACTCTTTAACGTACTGAAAAGCAAAAATGTAAATACATCACATTGAAGATGAAGGTGTTTTGTTGAGGATTTTAAAATGCACCCCATAACTAGGGCCCCTCATATTAGCCTGAGGGACTGATGTCTAGGTGACCCCAGGGCCACATCCCACTCACTCACTCCTACCCCTCCCATCGAGTGAGCAAAGACGGCCCCTGACCAGCCTGACCAGCCTCAACTACCTCAATTCTGATTGGCTACCCTTAGCACCTCAGTTAAATAACTGCCCCTACCTGGCAGGTATGACAGTTCACCTGCTGTACCTGTCAGGAATGTGCCCTGATTGGCTAACCCCAGTACATGCCCCCCTCTGGGACCCTATAAAAGCAGGGCTCCTGGACCCCCTTCACCCTTCATCTCTCACTGTCCCTCAACTGTTACCTGGACCCCATCACCTTGATCTAGCGATCCCCAATCCAGCAGAAGATCTCCAAGCAAGCCTACACGTCAAGACCAGGGGCCCTGAAGCACCGAAGGCTACAAGCAAGCCATGAAGAGCCTCCCAATTCCTCCCATCCTTGGGAAGGAGGGAGGCAGAGAAGACGAGCTGCGAGAGTCAAGACCACCGGACCTCCAGCCCTGCGGAACACCAGCTGCTTGTAACTGTGCCTTTAAGGCTGAGCTGTTCACCAGTAAGCTTAGAGCTAGCACTTGAGCACTTGACAGGGGCAGCTTGCTGTTTGCACCCCACCTGGGGAGTAACCCAATAAATTTCCCTCTCCTGTTTCCCGCAGAAGGTCTCCCAAAGTCCTTCATTGGCACCTCTGGCCACTACGCCAACCTGGTCCAGTGGGTCCCCGATACCCACTTGGTGTCAGGGCAAGGCTCTGACCTCTGCCGGGCCTGAGCCGAACCCCGATAGTGTTTCTGATGTATGCCATTGTACTTTCAGTCACATCTTATGCTTGTGAGAGCTGGATGTTGAATAAGGGTGACAGGAAAAGAATTGATGCTTCTGAATTATGATGCTGGAGACCAATACTGAATATAACCATGGACTGCCAAAAGAACCAACAGATTCATCCTAGAAGAACGGCAACCAGAGTGTTCCTTGGAAACAAGGATAGCTAGATTGTGTTTTACATATTTTGGACATGTGGTCAAGAAGGACCAATCCTTGCAGAAGGACATCATATCTGGGAGAGTGGAGCACCAACAAAAAGAGGAAGACTCTCAACTAGATGGATAGACACAGTGATTGCAACAATGGGCTTAAACATAAAAAAGATCATGTGCCTGGCACAGTGTCAAAGAGTATTTCATCTACTGTACATAGGGTTGCTGTGAGTCAGACCCAACTCAATAGCACCCAACAACAACAATATATACGATTATCAAATGGTATTGTCGACAACACGTATGGTGAAAATATGGCAGATGGGAGAAAATGTGCTTATTTTTTGAAGAGGCATGCTAGGTAAAATATAAGGGTATCAGTAATTTTCTTTAAAATGTTTCAGCAATATAATTTGCATGTAGGAAAGTGTATGTTGTTGCTGTAGTTAGGTGCCATCAAGTTGGCATCTGACTCATAGTGACTCTACATACAACAGGCCAAACACTATTGTTAGTGCTTCTCTGCTAGTCATGGGGTTTTCAATGGCAGATTATTTTTTGGGAGTGGGTTGATAGGTCCTTCTCTCAAGCCTAGAGCACTTGGTGTGCCCAGATAGTCTCCCATCTAAGTACTAACCAGGCCCGACCCTGCTAAGCTTCTGAGATCTACTGGGAATGGGTGCCACAGTGGTATGGTTGCAGTCTTAAGGAAAGTGTATAGACAAGGCAAATATAGCAAAATGTTAATAATTATTGGATCTGTATGAGTGGTAAGTGAATGAGTATTCACTGAATTTTACTTTCTGTACTTAAACAAAAATTTCTGTAACTTTCATTATGAAAATTATATTCATCCCCCAAAGAACAGGTGAAAATATTTGCCAGTCACATATCTGAATAGATTAATATCTAGACTATATAAACAATACATACAATTCAAAAAGGGGAAAAACAACCTAATTACAAAATGAACAAAGTGCCAGACATGGCAGTGCATGCCTATAATTCCAGCAACTTGGGAGGTGGAGGCAGGAGGATCACAAGTCCGAGATCAGAGGCAGCCTGCATAACTTAGCAAGATCCTGACTCAAAATAAAATAAAATAAAATAAAACATGGCCTGGTCATACAGCTCAGTGCTAGAGCACTTGCAAAGTATGTACAAGACCTTGGGTTTAACCTCTAAGTACTGCAAAACAAAACCAAAAATGACAAAGAACTTGTTTAGATATTTCTCTAAAAGGAGTTATACAGACAGCCAGTGGGCACCATGAGAGATGCTAAACATCAACAGTTATTAGGAAAATACAAATGAAAATGACAATAATACCCTTTCATAGCCATTTAAATTATTTTTAAAAAGTGTTAGCAAGCATGCAGAAAGACTGGAACACTGGTGGGGATATAAAATGATGTAGCTCAGATTCTAGAGTTCCAGGGTAAAATGGCAGATTAGAAGCTTCCTCTGAGTAACTCCATGAATAAGAGTCAGGGCAAAAAAAGACAAAGCTATGTACCTAAGAGGGAAAGAGAGGAAAAACATTGGGAATCACTAAAGAGGTGACAGGACAGCTGAAAAGCAAAGAGAAACATGATACAGAGAAAAGTAGGAAATAGCCTGCAACTCCAACCTTGGCTCCCCAGGATGGGAAGGGTAGCTAAAGCCACAAACACAATGGTGACAACATACTGGTTGTCCCAGTCACAGGGTAAGCCTATAATTCTCACAGGCCTTAAATCCAGTGGGAGATTCGGTGTGATGGTGACTCCTTATGCATGGCAGGCCAGCACTAAAGAAGAAATCAATTTGCCACTCCCCACATCTCAGAGGATTAGGAAATAACTACCTGGCCAACTGACTAGAAGAGATCCATATTTGTGCCTATTCCCAAGAAAGGGGAATTGACTGGTGGAAATTACCAATTGGTGGAAATTGATTGGTGGAAATTACCAATCAATATCATTAATACCATATGCAAGCAAAATTTTTGCTAAAAATATTTCAAAAGCAACTACAGCAGTATATAGACAGGGAATTACTGGAAAATCACGCTGGATTCAGAAGAGGGTATGGAAACAGGGACATCATGTCAGATGGATATTAGCCATAAGCAGAGAATACCAAAAATATGCCTATGTTATTGACTATGCAATTTGACTGTGTGGATCATAATAAACTATGGGTAACACTGCAAAGATTAGGAATACTAGAGCACTTACTTGTACTCATGAGGAATCTGTACATGAACCAGAAGGCAGTCATTCAAACAGAGAAAGGAAACATTGCCTGGTTTAAAGTCAGGAAAGCCTGGTTTAAAGTCAGGAAAGCTGTGTGTTATGGTTATATCCTTTCATTGTACCTCTTCAATCTCTATGCTTAGTAAATAATCTGAGAAGCAGGATTTTAGGAAGAAGAATGTGGCATCATGATTGGAGGAAGACTTACTAACAACCTGTGTCATGCAGATGATACAACTCTGGTGGCTGAAAGTAAAGAGGATTTGAAACATTTACTGATGAAGACCAAGGAACACAGCCTTCAATATGGATTGCACCTCAACATCAACAAACAAAAATTCTTATCACTGGGTCTGTATGCAACTTCATGACAAATAGAGAAAACATTGAGATTGTCCAAGATTTGGCTTTACTTGGTTCTACAATCAACACTCACGGAAGCGGCAGTCAAGAAATCAAAGGATGCATTGCATTAGGAAAAGCTGTTCCAAAAGACCTCTTTAAAGTGCTGAAAAGTAAAGCTGTCACACTGAAGACGAAGGTGCTTCTCATTCATGCCATGGTATTTTCAGCTGCATCATACAGTTGTGAAAACTGGGCACTGAATAAGGAGACAGGAAAAGAACTGATGCTTTTGAATTATGGTGCTGGAGACGAATATTGAACACACCATGGACTGCCAAAAGAACCAACAGATCCATCCTAGTAGAAGTACAACCAGAGGGCTTCTTGGAAGCAAGGATAGCTAGATTGTGTCTTATGTATTTTGTATTTCAGTGATCATGTGAGTTTTTGGCAAACTGGCAAGCAAATGTGCCAGATGCCAATATTTTTGAAAACCTAATTCAATCTAGTTCTAAATGCCACAAATTGACCATTGTAAAATTTACTTGTGAACTTAGAACTGCAATCACTTCCACTGAACCAGACACTGATAGATTAGTTTCATAAACCACAAGGTCAAATTGCCCATGAGTTTTACAGTGTTCTCATTTCTCCACACTTTATAATACAAGTATAAAAAGTTCTTACATGTATACACATAATTATACTATGTGTGTGTGTGTGTGTGTGTGTGTGTGTGTGTGTGTGTGTAACGTATGTGTGGTCCAAGACAATTACTCTAAATTTACCCTAGGGAAACCAAAAGGTTATGCACCTCTACTGTGGATAAAGAAAGGAGAGGTTAGTACCTTTCCCTTAATAATAACCCTAAATGTAAATGGTCTTAACTCTCTAATTAAAAGATGCAGACAGGCTGAATGGATTAACAGAAAAGATTCAAATACATTCTGTCTATGAAAAACTTCACTAGCAAAGACACACAGACTGAAAGTGAACGTATAATACAGCTACATGATCTCTGACAAAGGGCCTAAGGACATTCATTAGAGAAAAGACAGCCCTTTCAACCAATGGTGCTGGGAACATGTGCAAAAGAATGAAAATAGATTCATATCTCTCAATCTTTATGAGAGTCACTCAAAATGGATCAGAGACCTCAACATAAAACCAGAAACCTGAAAACTACTAGAAGAAAAGATAACAAATACACTCCAACATATAGGCCTAGGAAAGTATTTCCTTAACATGACTCTAATTTCCAGGAAACTGCGCCAAGAATCAATAAATGGGATTATACAAAACTAAAGCTTCTGCACAGCAAAAGAAACAACAGAGTAAAACCAGAGCCCACAGAATGGGAGAAAATCTTTGCATGCTACACATTGGACAAAGGACTAAATTTCTACAATACAAAAAGATCTTAAGGAATCAAACACCAAAATAATAAATAACACAATAAATAAGCAGGCAATAGAAGTGAACAGTTCTCAAGTGAAGAAATACAAATGGCCAATAAACACTTGAAAATATGCTCAATATGCCTAGCCATTAGGGAAATGCAAATCAAAACAACACTGAGATTCCATCTCACTCCAGTAAAAATGGACAAGATTAACGAAACAAATAATAACAAATGCTGGTGAGGATGCAGAGAAAAAGGAACTCTTTTACACTCCTGGTGGGTTCAACCACTTTGGAAGTTAATATAAAGGTACCTTAGAAAATTCAGAATAGAACTACCATACAACCCAGTGATACTACTCTTGGTGTATCCCCTTGGGAGTATACCCAAAGGAAGATAAGTCATCATACCACAGGGACACCTGCACTTCCTTATTTAATGAAGCATTCTTCACAATTGCAAGGGTATGGAATCAACCAGGATGTCCTCAACAGAGGAGTAGATTGAAAAATTGTGGTATATATACACAATGGAATACTGTTGTTGTTGTTGTTGTTGTTGTTGTTAGGTGCCCTGAGTCGTGTCCGATGCATAGCGACCCTCATAGGGTTTTCAATGGCAGATTGTTTCAGAATTGCCTTGGGAGTGGGTTGCCATGTCCTTCTATTTTTGCGGTGCTCGGAGTCGAACTCAGGACCTCAGAGACTGTAGAGCGGTGCTCTACCAACTGAGCTAAATCCCAGCCCCCAATGGAATATTACTCAGCAATAAAGAAGAATGGTATTATGTCATTTGCAGTAAAATGGACAGAACTGGAGAACGTCACTTTAAGTGAATTAATCCACACTCAAAAAAAGAAATACTAAATATTTGAGCTAAATCTAACGTAAAGGAAGAAAAAATTACACATACCTAGATGAATAAACATGAATAATCATACCTATCTAAGAATGGAAAAATGTAAGTAGATCAAAAAGGAGGGGGAGGGGATCAGCAGGTGGGAGTGGAGGTTGGGGAAAGGTGAAAGGGGAGGGAAACAAAGTAGTGGGTAAAGAGGGAAAGGAAAATCTCAAGATATGGGATGCAACTATATGAATACATGGAAAAAATCAATGAGAATATAACCCATAATTGCATGACTTTTATTACATCTTAATTAAAATTCCTACCTTTTTATTTTCTTCTTAGTTTGCACTGTTCTGTAAAATATGTAGGATGATGAATGTGTAAGCAAAAGTGATTTACTAGTTGCATAATGGATACAGGAAATGACTTACTACTCTGTACAACACTAACATTTATAAATATAAATTTTAAGAAAGAAAGCAAAAGGACAGAAAATGACATTCCAAGCAAACAGAATCTAAGAGCAAGCAGGAGTAGCTATACTCATATCTGGCAAAAGACATCAATCCAAAATAGGTCAAAAGTGACAAAGAAATTGACCACAAATTGATAAAGGAAACAATTCATTAAGAAGCTATAATAATTATAACTGGGCGTCATGACCCATGCCTATAATCCCAGCACTCAGGAGGCTGAGGAAGGAAGACTGATGAGAGCTCATGGCCAGCCTCATCTACATGGTTGAGTTCCAGGCCAACCTGGGTTACACACTGAGGGGAGGGGATAGGAAGGGAGTGGAAGGGAGGGGAGGAGTGAAAAGAGGGGAGGAGCGAAAAGAGAGAAAGAGAGGAAAAGAAAAGAAGAGAGGAAGGGAGGGGAGGGAGGGGAGGGAAAGGGAGAGAGAAAAGAAAAAAGGTGCAACAATTGTCAATATATATGCATTAAACACTGATGCACCCAATTCATAAAAATAAACACTACTGCACATAAAGGATCATATGTTGAGATACAATAATAGCAGGTAACTTCAATATCCCACTCTCATCAAAAGATAGGTTGTAAGGACAAATAATCAACAATGAAACTTCAGAGTTAAACTACACTGTAGATCAGATGAATTTCACAGATATCTAGGGAATATTCCATTGAACAGTAGCATAATACACAGTCTCACTAACCCATGGAACTTTCTCCAAATAGCCTATAAAGAAAGCCTTAATAAATACAAAGAAAAGTCCTGAAATAATTTTTGTATCTTACCAGATCATAAGGGAATAAAATTAGAAATCAACAGCAAGAGAAACTACAGAAACTAAAAAAAATCACACAGAGATTGAATAATACATTCTTAAATGATCGTGGGTCACTGAAGAAATCAGGGAGGAAATTTAAAAATTCCTAGAATCAAAAAATGAAAACATGACTTACCAGAACTTTTGTGATAGAGCAAAGAAGTTCTAAGAGGGAAGCTTATAGCCATGAATGCCTACATTAAAAAAATCAGAGAGATCTCAAATAAATAACCTAATGATGCATCTCAAGTCTTAGAAAAACTAAAACAAGCCAAACTCCAAATTAGTAGATGGGAAGAAATAAGAAAGATTAGGACAGAAATTAATGAAATGGAGACTAAAAGAACAACATAAAGAATCAATAAAGTAAACAGCTGATTCTTCAAAAAGATATTCAAGATAGACAAATGTATAGCCAAAGTAATAGGGAGTCACAGAGGGAGGAGAGAGAGAAACAGGAGAGGGAGGAAAGAGATAGTTGGGGGAGAGGGGGCCATATTCAAATTAATAAAATTAGAGAGAAAAGGGGGGACATTCCAACAGACACCAATGAAATTACAAGAACATTAGGGAATATGTTGAATACTTATATTCCAATAAACTGGAAAATCTAGAAGAAGTGGATACATCTCTGTATCCTACCAAAATTGAACCCAAAAAGATATGAACAACATAGAGAGATCTATAACAAGCAATGAGATTGAAACACCAACCAACAAAACCTCAGGACCAGAATGATTCACTGCTATATTCTATCAGACCTTTAAAGAAGAACTAACAGTTCTTTAGTTGTTCCTCAAAGTAATAGTTGTTGCTCAAACTAGTCTATAAAACAGAAAGAGAAGAAATGCTTCCAAATGTATTCTATAAAGCTACTATTACCCTGATACCATAACCAGATAGGGACACAATAAAACCAACACCAAAAACCTTTAGACCAATATCCTTGATGAATATAGATGTAAAAATACTCAGCAAAATATTTGTAAACTGAATTCAACAACACATTAAGAAGATTATACACTGTGATCAAGTTGGTTTTATTCCATGGATGCAAGGATGGTTCAACATATGCAAATCAATAAATGTAATACAGCACATAAATAATATGAAGGATAAAAATCACATGATCATCTCAATAGATATAGAATAAGGCTCTCACAAAATTCAACACCCTTCTTGATAAAAAAACCTGAACAAACTAGGTATAGAAGGATTATACCTCAAGATAATAATGGCTATATTCAACAAACCTGTATCTGACATTATACTAAATGGTGGAAAACTGAAAGCATTTCCTCTAAAATCAAGAATGAGACAAAGTGTCCACCATTTCAAATCTTATTCAATATAGTGCTTGAAGTTTTAACTAGAGCTACAGAGCAAAAGAAAGAATTAAAAGATATCAATAGGGAAAGTAGAAGTCATATTTTACCTCTGTGAAGATAATACGATCCTATGGCAATCCACTCCCATGGCAATCCACTCCCAAGGCAATCCCGAAACAGTCAGCCATTGAAAACCCTATGAGGGTCGCTACGAGTCGGATACCAACTCGATAGCACCTAATAACAACATACTTAAAAGGCCTTAAAGGTTCCACCAAAAAAGTCCTAGAATTGATGCACACTTTGATCAAAGTAGCAGGATACAAAATCAACATGCAAAAATCAGTAGCTTTTCTGTATACTAATAATGACCAGGCTGAGAAAAAAAAAATCAGGAAAACATTCTCATTCACAATAGCATAATTAAAAAACAAAACAAAACTTAAAAATCCAACCTAGGGTTCCAGTTAAGAAGTTAGATGGTTAGCAGCCATGCTTTAACCAGGGAAGAAAACAGTGTGGGAAAGATGCAAAGTTCTCTACTCAGAATGGAAAAAGACTGGAGAACAGTGCCAATTATTGAAAAAAGGACTGCACAAGGACACCTGGCAGAAAAGTGGAAATTAAAATGACTGAGAAGAGGAGGAAATGGCGAGGTGACTCACCAGACTCTCCAACCCAGGGCAAGCAACAGCAAAAGATTTCAGAGGATACAGTGCCTTTCAGTAGAGCACTTGGCTGGCGAGAGGTATTGCAAGAAACAAAAGTGGAGGTCTGCAGGATTCTCCAAAGAGGAGACTGGGCCCACACAAGGTCTTGGACCTGGGGGCTGTGGTTTTAATTGGGGAGAGACTGTTGGCTCCCTGGCCTCTGGCACTGCTGGAACCATAAGCCAGAGAGAGACTGATCAGGCTGTGGCACGTTTGGGGCCTGGAAGTGCCAAGGACAGAGAAAAGAGGCTAGGGTGGCACTGGCTGCAGAAGCTGCAGCAGAAGTTCAGTGTAGGAGCCTAAAGCTAGGACTCACCAGAGAGAGCATCACCAGTGACCAGCCATTATTTTGCCAGTGCAGGAGAATGTGAGAGAACCTCTTTCTATGCAGAGGAGTTGAGGTATGAAGCCTGACACACAGAAAAAGACCTCACCATAATCTTTTGGAAACTAATTTGCAGACCAGACAGTGGCAGCTGATAAGGAGAGTGGTTCATGAGTGAACTGTGGGCAGAGGGTGCAGAGGGGAGCAGGACTAGGGGTTTGGACAAGACTGCCCCAGCAGGGATGTGTGTGCACCCATACAGGCTGAGGAGGGAGTAGCCACCAAGGGTGCTACACTTGGGGACCTCGTGGTGGGGAGCCAGACAATCCACCTTGCACCCAGAATAAGCAGTAAGAAAACCACAACAGGAAAACACATAAAACATGAAAGGTCAAGCTGGATGGGATGCCCCAATGGACTAAAGCCTTTCAATGGATAATTTCAAAGTAACTGAATTCTTAAAAGATCCTAGAAAAGGAATTTAGAAGCCTGCTTATAAATATGTTGAAAGACCTCAAGGACACCACAATGAGATCAGTTGAAATACTGGACAAAAAAGTATCTAACCTGGAAGAAAAATTCAACAAAGAAATTGAGATCCTGAAGAAGAATCAAACAGAAATGCTGGAATTACAAAACAAAATCAATCAACTTGCTATTACATAAGATATCCAGACTAGAAGAAGCTGAAAACAGGAGCTCTGATACTGAAGGAAAAAATTGGAGATCTTATCTATTCCTATGCCAAGAAAGAAAGAAAGATAAGGCAGTATAATCAACACTTTCAAGAGGTCTTCCATAAAATGAAGAGCCACAACCTACAAATTCCATGAACGAGCCGAAACTAACAGTAGGGTGTTAGGAAATCTATTCAAAGAGGTGATAGCTGAAAAAGTCCCAAAACTGAGGGAAGAAATAGATACCTATACAACTGAAGCATTCAGAACTCCATATTGAGTAGACCAGATATTCTCCATAACACATTATAATTGGAATGCTAAATCTAGAGAGCAAAGAAGCTATTTTAAAAGCTGCAAGAGCCAAACAGCAACTCACTTTACAAAGGCAAATCCGCCAGAATAATAACAGCTGACTTCTAAACAAAAACTTTAAAGGCAAGGAAAACTTGGTCAGACATCATTCAAGTCCTGAAAAAGAGTAACTGCCAACCAAGATTACAATACCCAGCAAAGCTATCTTTTAAAACAGATGAAGAGTTCAAGACATTCTATGATATCCACATGTTTAAATGATTCATGACTACCAAGCCAGTATTGGAGGAGTTCCTTAATGAAACATTGCGTATGAGAGATGTAAGACAATCCCAAATACAAGATCAAACAAATGAATATAGATATGAGGAGAACTTATGAATACAACAAGCTAAATATGAATCAAAAATAGAAACAAACACTAAATTCATGCAGAATAATACGCTCCTCTCAATAATAAACCTAAATGTGAATAGTCTCAACTCATCATTTAAGAGGCACTGACTGGTTAACTGGATTAAAAATCAAAAACCCTCTATTTGTAGGATTCAAGAGACTCACCTCATCCACAAAGACCATATAATTCTGAAAATTAAAGGCTGGAAAACAATATACCAAGCATGTTGGAAACAAAAACTACTAATTTCTGACAACTTAGACTTCAATCCCAAACCAATCAGAAGAGACAAAGAAGGTCACTACATATTAGTAAAAAGAACAGTCAACGATGAACCATAACAATATTTAATATTTATTCACCAAATAAGTGCACCTAGCTTCATAAAACAAATTTTATTCTAAATAAAGGAACACTTTGGGCCAGACACAGTAATTATGAGAGGTTTCAATACCTCACTTTTGTAAAAAGACAAGTTATGAATGCAAAAAACCAACAGAGAAATGGTAGACTTAAACAGCACCACAGACCAACTGGACATAACAGATGCCTACAGAATATTTCATCCGTCAGATGCGGAAACACGCTTCTAAGCACCACATGGAACTTTTTAAAAAATAGGCAACATTTTAGTACACAAAAATGGCCTCAACAACAACAATAACAAAAAAACCTGAAACTATCCCCTGTACCTTATCAGATCACAATGGAATAAAATTAGAACTAAAAAAAACAAAATTCAGAAATGTTACAAATACATGGAGACCAAATGACATACTTCTGAATTACCAATGGGTCAAAGAAATCAGAGAGGAAATTTAAACACTTCTGCCATCAAATGAGGATGAAAATACATCCTACTAAAATTTATGGGATACAGCAAAGGCAACTAAGAGGAAAGTTCATTGCCATGACTGCCTTCATCAATAAGTTAGGAAAGGTCAATTACATAACTTAATGACACACCTTAAAGCACCAGAAGGTCAACAACAAGCCAACCTCAAAAGGAGTACATAGAAAGGAACTGTCAAGATCAAGGTAGAAATTAATTAGAAACTAAAAAGTACAAAGAATTAACAAAACTCAGAGCTGGTTTATCAAAAAGGTCAACAAAATTGACACTCCCTTAACCAGACTCACCAAAAGAAAGAAAGAAAAGACCCAAGTTTTAAAAGTCAGGTATGATAAAGGTGTCATAACCACAGAGACCAATGACATCCAGGTCATCAGAGATTTCTTTGAGAAATTGTACTCCCCCCCAAAAATACAGAAGAAATGGATAAGATCCTTAACACATATGAATTATCAAAATTAAGCCCAGAGGACACAAACAAATTAAACAAATCCATTACATTCACCAAATTAGAGACAGTAATAAAAATCTTCCTACAAAGAAAAATCCAGGTCTGACAGGTTCATAGCTGAATTCTATCAAATCTTCAAAGAAGAATTAATATCTATTCTCCTCAAATTACTTCATAAAATAGAAAAGTGACACTTCCCAACTCAATGTATGAAGTCAGTATCACCCTAATATCAAAACTGGATAAGGACCCTTCAAAGAAAGAGAACTATAGACCAATTTCCTTGATGAACAATGAGGCAAAAATCCTCCAAATTCAGCAATACATAAAAAAGATCAGGTTGGCTTCATTCCTAAGATGCAAGGCTGGTTCAACATAAAATCAATTAATGTAATTTAACATATCAAGAGGCTTGCAGACAGAAATCACATAATCACCTCAATTGATGCTGAGAAGGCCTTCGACAAAGTACAACATCCTTTCATGATAAAAGCTCTGAAGAAACTGGGCATAGTAGGAACATATCTCAACATCATAAAGGCCATTTATGACAAACCTACACCCAACATCATATTAAATAGGAAAAAGTTGAAACCATTCCCTCTAACATCAGGAACAAGACAAGGATCTCCACTCTCTCCTGTCTTACTCAATATTGTGACTGAAGTCCTAGCCAGAGCAATTGGGCAAGAGAAAGAAATTAAAGAAATACAGATAGGGGAAAGAAAAGGTCAAATTATTCTTATTCACAAACAACGTAATTCTTTACCCAAATGACCTCAAAAATTCCGCTAGAAAACTCTTAGGACTAATTAGTTCCTTCAGCAAAGTAGGAGGATACAAAATTAACACTAAAAAAAATAAAAAAATAAAAAAATGCAGTAGCCTTCATTTACACCAAATAGTGAAGAGGAAGAGAAGGATATCAAGGCAACAATCCCATTCACAATAGCCCATCAAAAAATTAAATATTTAGGAGTCAATCAATCTAACTAAAGACCCTGAAGATGTCTACAAGGAAAACTTCAAAACATTAAAGAAATAGTAGAAGATACTAGAAGATGGAAGGACCACCCCTGCTTATGGATCTGGAGGATCAATATTGTGAAAAAGACTATACTACTGAAAGTGATTTACAGATTTAATGCAATCCCCATCAAAATTCCAATGACAGACTTTGCAGAAATATGAGAAAAAAAAAAAACACAAAACAACCTAAAATTACTATGAAAGCACAAAAGATCATGTATAGCCAAAACAATGCAGGAGGTATCATGATACCTGACTTCAAACTACATTACATGGCCATAGTGGCAAAAACAACTTGGTACTGGCACAAATATAGGCTTGAAGATCAGTGGAACAGAACTGAAGACCCAGAGATATACTCACAGAACTACAGCCATCTGATTTCTGACAAAGGTGCTAAGGATGTCCAACGGAAAAGACATCCTCTTCAACAAATGTTGCTAGGAAAATTGGATATCCGTTTGGAGAAAACCGAAAATAGACCCATATCTTTCAATCTGTATGACAGTCAACTCAAAATGGGTAAGAAACCTCAGCATAAAACTGGAAACCTTAAAACTACTGTAAGAAAAGAGAGAATACACTCCACCACATGTTGTTGTTAGCAGGTGCTGTCAAGTCGTGTCCAACTCATAGTGACCCTCATAGGGTTTTCAATGACTGATTGTTTTGAGGATTGCCTTGGGAGTGAATTGCCACATCTTTCTCCCATTTTTGAGGTGCTGGTAATCAAACCTAGGACCTCAAAGACTGCAGAGCAGCACTCTACCAACTGAGCTAAATCCCAGCCCCTCTCCAACACATAGGCATAGTATAGTATTTTCTTAACAAGACTCCAATTGCCTAGGAAATGGTACCAGGAATCAACAAATGGGATTACCTGAAACCAAAAAGCTTCTGTACAGCAAAGAAAACAATCAACAGAATTAAGGGAGGTACACAGAATGGGAGAAAATCTTTGTATCCTACACATTTGACAGAGGACTAATTTTCAGAATATACAAAGGACTTAAGTCAAATATGAAGACGACAAATATTCCAATAAATAAGTGGGATATGGAACTGAACAGACCTCCAATGAAGTAGTACAAATGGCCAATAAATACATTAAAAAAATGCTCAGTATCCATATTAGGGAAATGCAAATTAAAACAGCACTAAGATTCCATCTCACTCCAGTAAGAATGGACAAGATTAAAAAAAAAAAAAAACAACAACAACAAAGAACAAATGCTGGTAAGGATGCAGAGAAAAAAAACCCTTTTACACTGCTGGTGGGACTGTAAATTAGTTCAACCACTTTGGAAATCAATAGAGGTAGGTACCTTAGAAAACTAAGAATAGAATTATCATATGAAGCAGTATAGCCCTCTTGGGAATATAGTCAAGGGGAAATAAGTCATACCACAGGAACATCTGTACTTGCATATTTAATGTAGCACTTTTCACAATCACAAGGGCATGGAATCAACCAAGATGTCCATCAACAGACAAACGGATAAAAAAACTTGTGGTATATATACACAATGGAATAGTACTCAGCAATGAAGAAGAATGAAGTTATGTCTTTTGCAGCAAAATGGAGGGAAGTGGAGAATATGATCTTAAGCAAATGAATCCAGGCCCCAAAAGAGAAATACCATATGTTCTCATTCATATGTGGGATATAAATCTTAAAGGAAGGAAAAAAAAAAACCCTCTACATATGTAGATATATAAAAATGAACAATCATACTTATCTAGGAAGGGAAAATATAAGCAGGATAGAAAGAAGGGGGTGGGGACTAGTGGAGGGGAGGAGAATTTGCAGAAGGGGGTAAGGGGACAGCAAACAAAGTGGAAAGGTGAAAGGGGAGAGGATAATCTCAAAATATATGATGCAACTATATGAATACATGGAAAAAAATAAGGGAAAAACATGAGAATATAACCCATAATTACATACAATTTTTATTAATACTAATCAAATGGTTCTGTAAAATATGCACATTGATGAAAGTATAACTACAAGTGATGTAACAGTCACATAATGGAAATAGCAAAAGTCTTATTACTCTGTACCCCACCAACATGTATAAATGAATGGAAAAAAAGTAAAAGCTGGGATTAAACCTATCCAAGGAAATGAAAGACTTTTACAATTTTAAAACACCAAAGAAAGAAAATGAAGACACTTGAATATGGAAAGACATCCCATGTTCATGGATCAGAATTTTGTGAAAACGGTGACATTACTGATTGATTCTGATTGCAGATTCAATGCAACCCCCAAAATTCCCATGACACTGTTCACAGAAATAGAAAAAAAAAATATAAAAGTCATATGGAAGCAGAAAAGACTCCACATAGCCAAAGTAATCCTGAGCAAAAAGAACAATGCAAGAAGTATCACAGTACCTGATTTCAATTTATACTGCAGAGCCATATTAACAAAAACAGCATGGTACTGATCCAAAAGCAGACATGTAGGTCAATGGAATAGACCTAGAAATAAATCCATGCAGCTACAGCAACGTGATGTTTGACTAAGGTACCAAAAACACACACTGGAGTAAACAATCTCTTCAACAAATGCTGCTGGGAAAATCACATACCCACAAGTAGAAGAATGAAACTAGATACCTATCTCTCACCCTGCACAAAAATCACTTCAAAATGGATCAAAGGCCTTAAGGTAAGAGTTGAAACTTTGAAACTACTAGAGGAAAACATAGGGAAGACACTTCAAGATGCAGGCATAGGCAGCCACTTTCTGAATAAGACTCTTAATAGGTCAGGAACTTTTGTTGTTGTTGTTGTTGTTAGGTGCCATTGAGTCAGTAACCAACTCAGAGCGACCCTCATAGGGTTTTCAATAGCTGACTGTTTCGGGATTGCCTTGAGAGTGGGTTGCCAGGTCATTCTCCCATTTCTGTGGTGCTGGGTATTGAACTCGGGACCCCAGAGACTGCAGCACAGCGCTCTACCAACTGAGCTAAATCCCAGCCCCAGGAACTATTAGCAATTAATAAACACAAGTGTATGAAATTTAAAAGATTCTGCATAGCAAAGAGTAAAAAGTCAATGTATAGAAGGGGAGAAAATCTTTGCCAGTCATATATCAGACAAGTGATTAATATCCATGATATATAAAGAACTCAAAAAATAAAGAATAAAAAAAAAATCCAGTCAATAAATGAGCAAATAAATTAACAGGGAGTTCTGAAAATAAGAATTACAAATGGCCAATAAGTACATCAAAAGATGTTATAAGACCCTTAGCCATTACAGAAATGCAAATGAAAACTACATTGAGCACAGCACAGTGGAGCACACCTGTAATCTCAGTGAGGCAGAGGAAGAAGGATCCCAAGTTTGAGGCCAGAGACAGCCCGAGTAACCTAGTATTCTGAGATAAAAAATTTTTAAATGAGCTAAGGGACAGTGGTAGATCACTTGCAAAGTATATGTGAAGCCCTGTATTCACCCCCAAGTACCACATACACACCAAAAAAAAAGATGAACAAAAACAATCTACATTGAGATTCCACCTCCCCTCAGCCAGAATGGCTATCATTAAGAAAATCACAGCTGAGTATGGGGGCACAGTTGTGTAATCCCTGCACTTATGAGGCAGAGGCAGAAGGATCAAAAGTTCAAGGCCTACCTGGGCAACATAACAAGTTGAAGGCCAGCCTGAGAACCACAGTGAGACCTGCCTCAAAACAGAAAAACTTAATAGCTCAGTGCTATAGCACTTGTCCATCATATAAAAGGTTTTGGGTTCAAGCTCCAGTACAATTGAAAACAAAAATACAAAAGAGAGAGAGAAGGAGAAGGGAAAAGAGGGAGGGGAAGAGATACACACAGAGATAGGGTCAAAGAGAAAAGAAAGAAATCTCTAGGCTAAGCTGATTTATATAGTGAGAACCTATCTCAAAAAGGAAAAGAAAAAAAGGGGTGGGGGAAACCTTTATATACTGTTGGTTTTGTTGTTGTTGTTGTTGTTGTTGTTGTTAGGTGCCATCGAGTCGGTATCCTACTCATAGTGACCCTCATAGGGTTTTCAATGGCTGAGTGCTTCGGGATTGCCTTGGGAGTGGATTGCCAGGCCCTTCTCCCATTTTTGTGGTGCTGGGAATTGAACTTGGGACCTCAGAGACTGCAGCGCAGCGCTCTACCCACTGAGCCAAATCCCAGCCCTTATACTGTTGGTGGGAATTTAAATTAGTACAGCTACTATGGAAATCAGAATGTAGGTTTCTCAAAAAACTAAAAAGAGAACTACCAAATGATCTAGCAATAACACTCCAGGTATATACCTGAAGGAATCTAAGTCAGCATACAACAGAACTATGTGCACATCCTTGAGTATATCCCACCTGAGTTCAGAGACCACCTCAAGAATAGGTTTAATGCATTAAACACAAATGATAAGAGACCAGAGGAGTTGTGGCATGACATCAAAGATATTACTCAAGAAGGAAGCAATAAGTTCTTAAAGAGAAAAGAAAAAAAGAAAAGACCAAAGTACATGTCAAAAGACACACTCAAACTTGCCCTTGAACGTGGAGCAGCTAAAGTAAAAGGAAGACATGATGAAGTTAAGGATCTAAACAGAAGATTTCAAAAGGCAGCTCGAGAAGACAAAAACAAATATAATGACATGTCCAAAGAGCTGGAGGCAGAAAACCAAAAGGGAAGCATATGCTCTGTGTTTCTCAAGCTTAAGGAAGTGAAGAAAAAATTCAAGCCTCGAGTGACAGTAGTGAAAGATTGTACAGGGAAAATGTTAAACGATGCAGGAAACGATCAAAAGAAGATGGAAGGAATACACAGAGTCGTTATACAAAAGAGAATTGGTAGATGACCAACCATTCCAAGAGGTTGCATATGAGGAGGAAGCAGGAGGTTGCATATGAGGAGGAAGGAAGAAGTGGAAGCTGCCTTGAAAGAACTGGCGAAACACAAGGCTCCAGGAATTGATGGGATACCAATAGAGATGTTTCAACAAACAGATGCAGCACTGGAGGTGTTAACATGTTTATGCCAACAGATTTGGAAAACAGCTACTTGGCCAACTGACTGGAAGAGATCTAGCTATATTTGTGCCTATTCCCAGAAAAGGGGATCCAACTGAATATGCAAACTATCGGACAATATCATTAGTATCACACACAAGCAAAATTTTACTAAAGATCATTCAAAGCTACTGCAATGGTACATAGACAGGGAATTACTGGAAAATCAAGAGGGATTCAGAAGAGGGCGGGGAACGAGGGACATCATTGCTGATGTCAGGTGGATATTAGCCGAAAGCAGAGACAATCAGAAAGATGTCTGTGTTTTATTGACTATGCAAAAGCATTTGACTGTGTGGATCATACTAAATTATGAATAACACTTCAGAAAATGGGAATACCAGAGCACCTCATTGTACTCATGAGGAATCTGAATGCGAACCAGGAGGCAATTGTTTGGCTACAGCAAGGAAACACAGCCTGGTTTAAAGTTGAGAAAGGTGTGTGCCAGGGCTGTATACTTTCACCCTATCTCTTCAATTTATATGCTGAGCAAATAATCCGAGAAGCTGGACTTTATGAGGAAGAATGCGGCATCAGGATTGGAGGAAGACTCATCAACAACCTGCATTATGCAGATGACACAACTCTGCTTGCTGAAAGTGAAGAGGATTTAAAACATTTACTGATGAAGATCAAAGATCACAGCCTTCAATATGGGTTGCGACTAAACATCAACAAAACAAAAGTCCTCACGACTGGGCCAGTATGCAACTGCACTATAAATGGAGAAAAGATTGAGGTTGTCCAAGATTTTGCTTTGCTTGGCTCTATAATCAACACCCGTGGAAGCAGCAGTCAAGAAATCAAAAGACGCATTGCTCTAGGAAAAGCTGCGGCAAAAGGTCTCTTTAGAGTATTGAAAAGCAAAGATGTCACATTGAAGACGAAGGTGCATCTGACTCATGCCATGGTATTTTCAGTCGCATCATATGGTTGTGAAAGCTGGACACTGAACAAGAGAGACAGGAGAAGAATTGATGCTTTTGAATTAGGGTGCTGGAAACGTTTTTTGAATATATCATGGACTGCCAAAAGAACCAACAGATCTGTACTAGAAGTGTGACCAGAGTGCTCCTTGGAAGCAAGAATGGGCAGACTGCGTCTTACATATATCGGACACGTAGTCAGGAGAGATCAATGCCTGGAGAAAGATTATCATGTTTGGGAGAGTGCCAGGTCAATGAAAAAAAAAAGGAAAACCCTCCACCAGATGGATTGACACAGCGTCTGCAACAATGGGCTTAAATATAAATAAGATGGTGTCCCTGGCACAGAATTGAGAAGTGTTTTGATCTGCTGTACACAGCGTCGCTGTGAGTTGGACTTGACTCGACGGCACCTAACAACAACAGTCATAAAGAAAAAAACAACACTTGATGTCATAATTGAAAACATGCTCACTACAGGACTCTAGTGAAAATGAAAAGGCAAACCACATACTGAGAGAAAATATTTGTGAACACATATCTGATAAAGGACTTGTCAATATTTCATAATAGGTAATTATACAAACGTTAACTAAGCACATGAAAAAATGCTCAGAGAAAGTGAGCTAAGAGAAAGTGAATTAAAACCACAAGAATACTACACTGCTATTAAAATGTCCAAAATGAGACTTCTGGTTTAAGATGGCAGATTAAAGGCAGTATCTGTGTCACATGGTAAAAATAAAGGAATTAGAATAGGAAGGAACTGAGTATTTTCCAAAAAAGACGGTCTGGAAGCACAGAAACTGGAGAGGAGACTGTTAGATGTTCCTAGATTGCAGGATAGAGCTGAACAGTAAGAGAGACTGAGCAGGACACATATCCAGTTAAGGCTTTCCATCACAGAGGGGAAATGAAGCCCTAATCCAAAGAAGTAAGCCTAATAGCCTTTGTTGTCAGACTGGCAGTCCCACAGGACAGGCCTTGAAGCCCTGGAACTTATCTAGAGACTTGCTGAGGCAGTGGCTCTCCCTGACTGAGGGTTTCAACACTAGAGAAGTGCCTCTCTTTCCTAAGCTCCATGTCTCTAAGGGACATGACCTGGTACCATCTTGAGAGGGCACAAATTATGGGAGACTAAACTAGGCAATCCCGAAGCAATCAGTCATTGAAAACCCTATGAGGGTCACTATTAGTCAGATACCGACTCGACAGCACCTAACAACAACAAACTAGCCAGAGGGTCTGAAAGAAAGCATTATCATCTGTGGAGAGCTGTGGGTGATCTGCCATAGCACCAGTGTGCACAGACCTGCACAGCCAGTTACAATGAGGGGGGAGATGGGACACTGAAATGCTGAGAGATTCAGGTAGCAAGAGGGTTGGGAAAGTTAGTCAGAAGCCCCATACCCCTCTGGGGAGAGAAGAGGACTCCATCTCCTGAGGGGAACTACAACATCTTCAACAGACTACCACCTCCACCTAACAAACTCCAATAATAGAGCACAGTAAGAAGTACCTCCAGTACTTTTTTTCCCCCCTTTTCTCTCTTCCTGCTATGCTGGGGATTGAACTCAGGGCTTTGCATGGGGTAACTGCTGTGCCATGGTGTAATATTCGTAGCCTTTTTCTTCCTTTTGTTTGGAGACATGATCACATTGAATTGCACATGCTGCCTCCGGCCTAGGGCTCAAGATCCACCTGCCTGAGTTCCCACAGATGCTGGAATTTCAGAGACCAAGTTGGTGTCTGCCTCTTATTTTTTTAATCTATTTTTATTCTTTGCATCCTTAATTTTCATTTTCTCATTTCCCCTTTTTCTAATATAATTTTTATCTTTTTTCTTTCATTTTTTTCTTTCAATCTTTCTCTATACCACTCTCCATACCAGAAGCTATACCACTTATTGTTCTGCTTATGCTTACAGAATTCTTTATGTACCTTTTTATTTATTGTGTAATTTTTTTTATTTTTAACTCCTTTCCCTCCCTTTGTAGATCTTCTTTTTCTTTGTAGATCTTCTTTTTCCTTTCTTTTATTTCACCCTTTAGGCATCCTCTGTCTCCACTTTATCTGCCACCTCTTCTTACTTCAGGCAAATAGTATTTATCTCTTTTGCCTAAATATTTTGTAACTTCATAACTTGCTCAATATTATTATTGCCATTGTCTGTGATATGGGCATTGGTGGTGCAGCAGTAGGCATTATGTGACTTTAAGTGTATTTCTATATCAAGTCTGTTAAGATATTGTACCTGTTATACTGGTTTATTTTCCTCTATCGGAGTGTCACAGGAGAGTGTGATCTCAAGAAAAAGCTAATTACTGAAAACACCCTCAAATAAAACAGGAAGTGATATTCACCCCTACAGATGCACAAATCAGAAACACAAGAAACATGAAAAGCCAGGTAACACATCTCCAAAATACCATGATTTTTTAGCCACTGAATCAAAAGATACTGAAACACTTGAAATATCAAAGAATTTAAGATTTCTACTTATAAAAATGATCAATGACTTCAAAGAGAACACAAAGAAGCAAATGAATGAAGACAGGAAATCAATACAGGACCTAGGTCAGAAAGTCACCAAGCAGAAAACAAAGTCAGCAAAATGGATGAGAAATTCAGCCAAGAAATTAAGACTTTGGAGAGGGAGGAAAAAAAACATGAACAGAAATGTTGGAAATGAAGAACTCAATGAACCAAATAAAGCGTGGAAAGCATCACCAGTAGAGCAGATGAAGCAGATGATAGGATATCAGGGCTGGAAGACAAGGGTGAGGAAATATTACATTCAAATGCAAAGGAAAGGAAAGGAAAGGAAAGGAAAGGAAAGGAGACAACAATTTTTCAAGAAGTGTGACATCTTTGCTTTTCAAGACGTGATTAAGAGATGAAACCTAAGAATCCATAAGGTAGAAGGAGCTGAGATAAAACCTAAGGGCACAGAAAACTTATTCAGTGCAATTATAGTAGAAAATCTCCCAAATTTGGGGTTAAGAAATGGACATTCACCCACAAGAAGCATTTAGAACACTAAACAGACATGACCAGAAAAGAACTTCCCACAACACATAATAATTAAAATGCCAAGATTACAGAACAAAGAAATAATATTAAAAGCTGCACTCAAAAAAAATCAACTCATTTTAAAACATCAACTCATTTACAAAGGAAATTCCATCAGAATTCCATCAGACCTCTCAACACAAACCCTAAAATCTAGGAAAGGATGGAAAGACATATTTCAAGCCCTGAAAATAAATAACTGCCAACCAATATTGCCATACCCATCAAAGTTATCATTTAAAATTGATGGGTAAATGAAGACCTTCCAAGACAAGCACAGAATAAAGCAATTCATGACCACCAAGCCAGCACTAGAGAAGATACTTAGTGGAATTCTACACATAAAAGAGAAAGAAAGAAAGTCTTAACTGGGCGTGGTGGCACATGCCTGTAATCCCAGCAACTCAGCAGGCGAAGGCAGAAGGATTCCAAGTTTGAGATCCTATAATTTAGTGAGGCCCTGTCTCAAAAAGTTAAAAAATGGGCTGTGGGTACAGCTCAGTTGTACAGCACTTGTAAAGCATGCAAGTGCAAGGCCTGGAGTTCAACCTTCAGTACCAATTAAAAAAAAAAAAAAAAAAAAAAAAAAAAAAAAAAAAAAAAAAAAAAAAAAAAAAAAAAAAAAAAAAAAAAAAAAAAAAAAAAAAAAAAAAAAAAAAAAAAAAAAAAAAAAAAAAAAAAAAAAAAAAAAAAAAAAAAAAAAAA
>VMDO01000867.1:0-16087 GCA_007922755.1 Pedetes capensis
GGAGAAGGACATCATGTTTGGGAGAGTGGCAGGTCAACGCAAAAGAGGAAAACCCTCCACCAGATGGATTGACACAGTGTCTGCAACAATGGGCTTAAACATAAATAAGATGGTTTGCCTGGCACAGAATCGGCAAGTGTTTCGATCTGCTGTACATAGGGTCGCTATGAGTCGGACTCGACTCGACGGCACCTAACAATGCCCTGTGAGCTTACGTATTAACTACTAGTTTCTAGATGCAATTACAATTCTCTGTCTTAGCCAGGTGCCACACTGTATGCATGCCTGTAATCCCAGTGGCTCCAGAGGCTGAGGCTGGTAGGTTACAAACTCTAGGCCAGAGGCAGCCTGTGCAACTTAGTGGAAGAGACCTTCTCTCAAAACAAAAAATTCAAAAAAGCACCCTGGCTGCAAAAAAAAAAAAAAAAAGAAAGAAAGAAAGAAAAAAGAAAAGAAAAGAAAAGGAAAGGAAAGGAAAAAGAAAAAATATAAAAGAAGATTCTCTGTCCTAGTGAAAGAAAGAAAAATGTTAGATAGTAAATCCCAGAAGTTTACAAAATGGAATTAAGAGCACAGATCATCTACTGACCACACTGTGATAAATGAAAATATTAAAAACACTAAACCAGAATTTAGATGGGCTTCATACATGCAAAATAAGTAATCAACAAACTGATGTGAAACAATATGTAAAAATCCAAGTATGAAATCAATCTCTGATGTTTTACTATTAGTCACAACAATGAAAGCTAAGTGATGCCTGAGCATCATTATTCAGACAGTCTTATTGCTCAAATAACTTAAGTGAATTCCTGGTATAAATATTTTAATATACCAACCACATAAGGTTTATTTATTATAAACAAAGGCTTCTAGACCGTTCTTCCAACACACCAAAAATATGCTTCCACAACAACTTTTTGGGATCAAACCCAGGCCTTGCACTTGCTAGGCAAGCACTCTACCTCTGAGCTACAGCTCCCAACCCCTTCTAAAACTATTTTAAGTTTGACAAATACATAAATTTTGTTGTTGGTGGTGGTGTTAGATGCCATCGAGCCATATTCAACTTATAGTGACTCTCACGGTTTTCAATGGATGATTGTTTTCAAGACTGCTTTGGGAGTGAACTGACACGTCCTCTCATTTTTGTGGTGCTAGGGATTGAACTGAGAGCTTCAGAGAGCGCAGAGCAAAACTCTACCAACTGAGCTAAAACCCAGCCCTTTATCACTATCTCAAAGGTTGGAAGTGAGCTGATGCTCAACCTTTAAGATAAACAGTATTCGTGTTTAACAAAGTAAAGTATGAAAAAGCTTGAAGTTTTATTTAAAAAAATCAATGTAGAAAAACATCTAAATCAAAGTTGGGGATGCAAGAACAACAGATACAACTGAGGACCTTACCTTGAGCTCCCAGTGATTGAACTTCCAACCAGGAGAATAGTTATCTCGCAAATCAACTTTAACACGAATGTTAACACTGAGTAGCCGCCTGCGATACTCATTGCATTTTGCCAGCAGCGCCTCCTTTTCTTCTTCAGAAAGGGCGTTTGTAATGCCACAAGGAATAACCACTACCTAGAATCCAGCACAACAGTATACAGAAATAATGAAGTCCTTTAACTACATACTATCCAGGAGTTAAAACTTACCAGTGACTATAAATCTTAACCCAAATCAATTTATATGATTTTTTTCAGTACTGGAGGGCTGAACCCAGGGCCTCATACATACTTTGTAAGAGCTCTGCCACTGAGCTGCAGCCCCAGCCCATTTTCTTACTTTGTAAATCAAGACAGAATCTCACTAAGTTATAAAGGCTGCCTCTGGCCTTGAACTCATGATCCTCCTGCTCTGTCTCTCAAACTGCCAGATTACAGGCGTGAGCCATTGCACCCAGCTGATATTCCAACTACATATATCTATAATTGGCTACAAATGACTTATCTATGTTGAATGTGTTTTCATTTTACTTACTATATTTCATTTAACTTATTATACATAATTTCAAACAATGATTTTTTAAGAAGTTTACACAAAGTAGTTTTCAAAATAAAGAATAGAGACAGTAGTAAAAATGATATACAGCCAAGCACGGTGATGCACGCCTGTAATCCCAGCAGCTCGGGAGGCTGGGGCAGGAGGATCACAAGTTCGAGTCCAGAGGCAGTCTGCATAATTTAGCGTGACCCTGTCTCAAAAAGGAAAAAAAAATGGGCTGGGGTTGCAGCTCAGTGGTCCAGCACTTGCACAGCATGCAAGTGTGAGGCTCTGGGTTCAACCCCAGTACCACACACACACACACACAAAGATATACACAGTTACAAAATATAGTCATCTAGGCTGCATTCTATGTTGTTTCTATTATCAGAGAAATATACATGAATGATATTCAGAAAATCACCCTTTCAAATTTCCTTCAAACATGGCTGGAGTCTTATTTTCCTTACCTGGACACAGGCTACACGAGGTGGTAACACCAAGCCCATGTTGTCCCCATGAACCATGATCATAACACCAATTGTTCGAGTTGTTAGGCCCCAGGAGCACTGATAGGCAAATTGCTTCTCTCCTGGTGTCTTTGGATCTTCAAAAACTATTTCACACATTTTGGAAAAATTCTGGCCTAAATGATGTGATGTTCCTCCCTAAAATAAAGAAATGCAAGCTTTAATTTTAATAATCTATCATGCCCTTGAAAAAGATTACTAGAAGATTGCACACTTAAAAATGACACACTTCTTTTATCTCCCTTTTTTGACATTAAGTAAGGTCTTAAAATGTAAGTATAATTGATATAGGAGATCAGGATTAGTCAAAAAAAGAAGAAAAAAATACTACAAACGTGTTTTGCTCTGGGTAGGAATGACTTCATGTACAGGATTGGAAAACAGCCTATGTGGGCCAGTTACGGTGGTGCACGCCTGTAATCCCAGTGACTTGGGAGACAGAGGCAGGAGGATCCCAAGTTTGAGACCAGAAGCAGTCTGCTTAATTTAGCGAGACCCTGTCTCAAGAAGTAAGACAATGGGCTGGGGGTGCAGCTCAATGGTACAGCACTTGCAAAGCATGCAAGTATGAAGCCCTGGGTTCAACTCCCAGTAGACAAAAAATAAATTAATTAATAAATAAGAAAAGAAAAGAGCCTATGCTTTGGTGGTTCAGGATGGAACTCCTGACTTCAATGAGCTTGGAGATTTAGAGGAAAAGAACAGATATGCTAAAACTATAATATAGCCTAGAAAGCCCATGAAATACTTACTTTTTTCATTCATTTATTTTTAATTAATCCATGAAACATAAAAACTATACATATTAATGAGGCAATGTGGCGTATGTACATGTATACACTGTGTAATGTTTAAATCAGGTTAGACATATCTCAAGTACCATTTCTTCTTGATTAAAATCTCCCCAAATCCTTTCTTTTAGTTTTCGGAAACATAGAACACTGAGCATTACTGTATTTATCATTACCCCGCTATACAATAACACACTAGAACTATCAGCCTGAGCTACATAATTAGACTCTGTCTCAAAAAAAACTCCAAAAACCAAAACAGAACAAAAATCTTCTATGTGATCAACTATCTTAGAGGCCACACGAGTGAGATCTGTGGCCGGCCTATTTCACTTAGCATACCAAGATGATCTCCAGTTCATCTGTGTGGTTACAAATGATAGGGTTTCACTGTGTTTTAGGGCTGAATAATATGCCACTGTGTACAAGTAATACATTTTCTTTACTCCTCAGGTGATGGACTGTTAGGATGTTTCCATTTTTTGGCCACTGCATTAGTGCTGCAGTACATAGGGGTGCGCAGATGCCTTTTCAACACACTGACTTCATTTTGTCTGGATCTAAATCTAGGAATAGCACTGCTAGATTGTTTTAAATTTTTTGAGGAACCTCAGTATTGTTTTCCATGATGGCTGTGCTAAATATTGTTTTATCAATTTCTCTGATGACAGAAGAAATGACTGGATCTGCCCATGGACCATGCTTATGGTCACCTATGAACCCCAAGAAGCAGCAGCTGGGTACCTGGATAGCTCTCCCACTAGCAGATATAAATGCTTCGACTGTAGTTGTATAGTCTCCTCCTGCGAATTTCTCCTTTTCGGTCTTTCTTCCTTTCACAACAGGGATTGCCAAGAGATCTTCATAAACTTGAGCATATAACTCAAGGATCTGCAAGACCTGTAACAACAATTTGAACATAAATGTGTTCAAATTTAGGGTGTGTTAGAGATCACAATATTTGTTAGAGATCACAATATTTAAAACTAATTGTGGCTGGGCATCGTGGTGGATACGTGGTAATCCCAACACTTGGGAAGCTGAAGCAGGAAGATGACAAGTTCAAGGCCAGCAGCTTCCTGCACAATTTAGTGAAACCCTGTCTCAGGATTAAGAATAAAAACAGGGCTGGCTGCAGTTCTGCCAAAACAAAAACAAAAACAAACCAAAAACATCACTGTGTTGGGAAAAACACTTCAAATAATAAGAAAAAATTGGAAGGAGGTGGGAGTGGACTAAGTGGAGTCTTGCTATGGAGCCCAAGCTGGCCTCAAACTCATGGAGATCCTCCTGCCTCAGCCTCATGAATGCTCAGATTACAGACCTAAGCCACCATGCTAGGCTAATAAAAACTTTTTTACTGGGAAGGTTAATGCATCCAATATGTATTTTTCTTTTTTCTTTATTTGTTGAATGTGAGATTTATTAAAGAAGATATCCAACGAAGCAGTACAAGGTTGAGTAACTTAAAAAATGTATATAGATTTAGAATACCGGAGAAAAATACTGGTAAGAGATATATAGTAGAGTGAAAAATCTCCTGAAAAACTATTTTCAATCATGTGAATACAACTTTTTCTACAATATTTTCAAGTGAAGATTTAAAACAGCACATTTGATTAATAAATTTTCAAAAATCAGTTTCTTAAATCTGTGTATATTAGAATTGAGTTTTCTTTTAATAAGTGTTACATAAATTTTAAGCAACAACATGAGAAAGCAGGGCTTGAACAAAGAAATAAAACATAAGTAGTATGAAGGACAACTTTCCATACCTCTTCTGCTGCTTCCTCGAAAGTAGCAAAAGCGCTGTGACCTTCCTGCCACAGGAACTCACGGGTGCGGAGGAAAGGCTGAGGGTGCTTGAATTCCCAACGCTGGAAGAGGGAAGGGTGCATTTGGCTATTTTACAGAGTCTTCATGTTTGTTAACAACTTTAAGTAATAAGAAATCATAAATGTGATCTAAATGACTTTACAAATGCTTCCACACTCCCAATTCTTTGAATATAAAACTAAGGGAAAACAAAACATGCTTTTAGAAAAATGAGGAGACGCGATGGCAGAATGTCAGCAGGTACCCACCACCACATTGCACCACTGGTTGAGTCTGATGGGCAGGTCTCTGTGGGACTGCACCCACTTGGCATACGCAGGATACATTACTGAGAGACAAGAAAATACAGTCAGTCAGTCACTCAAGGCTTTATTTCTCCTTTTAGGTGGGTAAGAGTTAAACTAGCAAAATAAGTAACAGGAATTAAAATGGGTACTTGTGAAAATGTGTTTCAGATGTGTGTAATGGTTAAGCGAATGGCATTATCTATTTCATAAAGTGTATTATGCATATAAAATTATGTAAACTTGATCATATTTTATATTCTTCACATGAGATTTATACTTAGTTTACTTTGGCTTCTTCAGGTTTTGTTTTTGAAAACATTAACACATGCCACATTCTCTGTTAAGTTCTTTTCATTCATTATCCTATTCAATTCTTACCTTTGGCCCATAAAGTAGATGCCATTATCAAGTTTAAAGATGTAAAAGTTAAATAACTTTCTGAATCCAGGAGTTATACACTAGAATCAGAATTTTAGTTAGATCTATTAGGGCATCTATGCACCCAGAGTATGAAAGCTCTTCTCATAAATATAACCTATCTATGATCTACAATTAGTAAAACAAAAGTCTGCCAATCTGGTATGAGGAAAAAACCTGGTATCATAATTTCAATAATACAAACACAAGACTATAACTACAAGTATCAGATAAAGAGCAAATAATCCTTCATTGTAAAGGCAGATAATCACCTCAGACGACATTATCAAGCTCAAAGGCTCAAAATCTCCTGTGGCACTCCGGGTTACAACATGTAATTTTGGGAAAATGACAACCTTTCAGAGACTTTTCTTACAAAAATAAGTGGATATAACAGAAGCTGCCTCCACTTTCCTCACAGCATAGTTGTGAGAATAATACAAAATGATGTAAATGAAAGCACTCAGAAACCTCTGAAAACCCTATAGGAATGCACAACTAAACGTCTTCAAAATGAGCAACAAAATTTTAAGTAAATATGGCAGTTTGCAATTTTATAATCAATCCCAAGAATAAGAATTATCCCAATAAGATTCCTTGAAAACCTCTGAAAAAATATAGCATCAAATAAAAAATAAAATGAGTTCAAGAAAACCTATATCCTTATAAGTTCTGCAATGAACAGTGTTTAAAGAATAGAAGTCTATACAACTTAAGTTTGTACTCAACCATGACCATCATCGATTACACTTTGCTTTGGCAGAAGTATCATAAATATCACAAAACAGAAGCTGAGACTCAACTCTAGAAGCTGCCAATGTTTTGGCTGTCTAATGTCCCCCGTGCTCCGAGGCCCAGGCTCACCTGTTTCACTCGTAGGACGGATGGCAATTGGTTCCGCCAGCTCAGTTTTGCCAGATCTTGTAACCCAAGCAACCTAGGAAGATAATAACATTTTTATACATTTTTTCAGTAGCGTTTTAGAACAGTGGTATAAATGTAAGCAAATTTCCTCTACTTCAGTTTTTCTCAATTCGATTAAGGTGAGTTAAAACACTTGCTGTTACTGTGAGAGAAAGTACAAGTGAGTTAACTAGTCAATCTCAACTTGCCATAAATGGAGAAACACATATTTCTAAACAAAAATGACCCTACATTTCTCTAAATTGGTTATTATACACTATCAAAAATATATTTTGAGTTTCTGAGAAAAAATAAAAGAAACAAGCTACCTTACCTCGGGGGCAAAGTCGGCAACATGGGTCTTCTCTTTCTCTAATGCACTTTGAGACACAAATATGGGGAAGTAGCAGTTTTCAACACCAAGCTTCTTGATCTCAGCATCAAAGAAGCCCTTGATGGATTCCCAAATGGAATATGCCCAGGGACGGAGGATATAGCAGCCACTCACATCATAGTATTCAATCATTTCTGACTTTGTGATGACCTTTTTGAGAAAAATACAGCCTGTAAAGCTTAAATTAACCAAAATTCTAGCACAAATGGCAAGAGTATATGATAATCAGAATTCCAAACTACTGGTACATCTTCATAATGTGGACAGGCAGAAGGGAAATAAAATAGACCTTCTTATTCTGAGAAGAACCTGTAGCAGGGTTTAAACTCATAATACTTGAATTCCAGTCTTGCCTCTGCTATTTACTTACCCTCTTTGTAATTTTAGGCTAATCCCTTTACCTCACCATGAAACAAAAAACAAATCACATGAAGCCTGTCTCAAGAGGCTACTTTTGGTTCAATAAGTTGTAGGACCATGACTTCAAAGGGGTTGGGGTTTACATCAGTTGGTATGGCACCACTCTGTGCTCTCTGAGGCCCTGGGTTTGATCCCCAGCACTGCAAAAATGGGAGAAGGGTGTGGCAGCCCACTCTCAAAACAATCTCGAAAACAATCAGCCATCAAAAACCCTGTAAGGGTCACTATGAGTTGGACCTGACTCCGCGGGACCTAACAAGAATAATTATGACATGTTAGAAGACTAACCTATGTATTATAAAAGGCTTCATACACTATTACTCCTAATTCATACCTGGTTTTTAGAGTGTAAACATGAAGCAAACTTTGAGGGATTTAAAACATAAAAATCAAGTGAAACCATACTCACTTGAGAATACCAATCGGCAAGATTTTCTTCTTTTTTTGCTTCAAGACCCAATCTATAAATATGAAAAATAAAACATGAATCTTTTCATTTTAGCAATTGCTTTTAGGTTGTACCTTACCCCATTTTCTGTTGCTCTAACAAAATGGGGGCCAGGATTTAGCTCAGTTGGTAGAGTGTTGTTCTGTGTGCTCTGAGGCCCTGGGTTCGATCCTCAGCACTGCAAAAATGAGAAAAGGACCTGGTAGCCCACTCCTGAAACAATCAGCTATCGAAAACACTATGAGGGTTGTTGTGAGTGGGACATGGCTTGACGACACCTAACAACCTAACAAAATATTCAAGACAGAGTATCCTGTACAGCACACAAGTTTGTCTGATGGTGCTGGAGGCTGGGTCGTCGGCATCAGTGAGGGGCTTCTTCACATAGGAGATGTAAGAAGGCTGCTTGCCGAGGTCTGGCTTCCTCTCCTTATAAAGCCACTAATGCCACCAGGATGCCCCCACTTTCATGACCCACTAATCCTAATTACTGTATCTCCCAAAGGGTCCACCTCCTCTAGATACCGTTAACACAGAATGTGAGGAGTAGGTTAAACTCAAGTACTCGCAGGGGTGGGAGCAGGGTACACCACACAACATGACATTCAAAACACAGCAAGCCGAACTGAAAATAAAACTCTAAAATTCAAAATAGGTTTATCTGCATTATCAGTTATCTGTACATTTATATCTTCTCTATATTCATTTCCATGATCCTATTTTTAACCTAGAAAACAGTTCAATCATCTCTCGAAAGGTGGTGACATATTGTCCACAAAAAACTACCAAAGCCGAATCTAACAAAAGGTATGATTTAAAGCAGACATCTCTTTAAAATTCTTTTTAAGGCAATGTATCTGTAATAGAGCCTATTCACACACATTCTCCACTGAAAAATAACTTTCTGTCAATCTCAGCCCAGGTAAAAGTATAGTCAGTAAGATCACTGAAAGTAAGACATAAAAAGTAGTAACAGCAGCTCCCCTACATATAGACAAGTTTGTATACAGGGCATATACACGTATATTCTATATATTTTTCTTTTAACCGCAGTAAACAGAAGTTGTAGAGGTATACAGTTCAGTGGGACAGCACTTGTCTAGCATGCACAACACCGCAGGTTTAATCCTCAGCACAGAAAAACAAAACACTACAAAGACACAAAAACCCACTCCAGGCAATACTCCTTGTCTTAAAATATCAGTAATTATTCAGAGAACTTTGGCCTTATGATTCACATAGAATGACCTACCCGTGAGTTGTGTTTTATAAAAAGTATATCCTTTTAGAGTTTATAAATAAGGCCTTGTTGGCTTAAAATTTTACTGTGTTTATTTGCATTTGCATAATCCATTGTTTTACTTGGACGCATCTCCACAAAATAACTGTATGCCGCCCTGTCCTTTCACCAACAATCAGAAAGTAAAGGACAAGGAGTTCTACTCTCTGCTCCACTATTTGATGAGCCTGAGCACTGACTCAATAAGCAAAAAAGCATAACTTGTTATTCTCTTGAGGACATGATGTATGATAGGAGATGTCAGGCAGCAGACTCCAAAATTCCACTAAGCAAATCTAAAACCAAATCATCGCAACAGCATTTTCTTCTTGTTAAACCACCGAAGGAAACCTATGACAAGGTTCCTTCTTATTTTTGGATGGAGATTTATAGATAGGAGAATTACATTTTTCATACTGAGTGGAAGATCCTGAAAAGGATAAATAATCCATTGTTTTGTCTTTAAGCCAGCTTTGCTTTACATTTAAACTACTAATTTTAAAATCCGATCAGGAATGAAGTACTTATTTACTTCCCATGAAAGATTTTCATTTGAAGTATCTGCTTGAAAATTTTTCAAAACAATGTGTATTTAGGCTACTAATAGTGTTAAAAGGGAAGAAGATAGAAGGAACATTTATATGTATTTATAATTACTCTCTCAACAGATAAAGAAGAAACTAGCATGGGCAGGGGCTGGGATTTAGCTCAGTTGGTAGAGCGCTGCTCTGCAATCTCTGAGGTCCCGAGTTCGATTCCCAGCACCACAAAAATGGAAGAAGGACGTGGCAATCCACTCCCGAGGCAATCCCGAAACAATCTGCCATTGAAAACCCTATGAGGGTCGCTATGAGTCGGACATGACTCGACGGCACCTAACAACAACAGCATGGGCAGAGTCTGCAACCATTACACCCTAGCGTCCGATCCCACCTGATCTCGGAAACTAAGCAGGGTTGGCCTGGTTAGTCCTTGGGTGGGAGATTACCTGGGAATACCAGGTCTTGCAGGTTAGGGAGAAGGACCTGGCAGCCCACTCCCAAAATAATCCATCATTGAAAACCCTATGAATAACAGAGAAGCACTGGCATAGTGCCAGGTATGGCACAGTGTCGGAGAGAGTTTCGTTCTGTTGCACACAGGAACCTAACCACAGTATGGGCAGAGTATCCCTCAGTCAAAACACTTGAGACACAAAGGCTTCAGATGGCAGAGTTTCTGAATTCTGGAATATCTGCGGGCATTGTGCCAGCTTAGTGTCCCTAAACAGATTTCCAGATTAAGGATGCTCAATCTGTAATGACAGTTACTGATTCATTTCAGCAGCAGAGGAAATGGGAAAGATGGAAACAAGCACGGGGACGTCTCGTATTCTGAGGTTCTTAAACGAAGCAAATGACTGAGTCAGCAAATGACTTATTTTGAAAGCCGAATATGCTGCCTATCAGCAGAAGTTGTCTGCTGACATTACATTAGTATTCTGACTGGACAGCCAAATTAACTAAAATTTGTTTATTAAAAATTTTTAAAGCCAGGAACACTGGTGGCACAGGCCTATAATTGCAGCACTAGTAGCTATTACAAACAAACAAACAAACAAAAGAAACAGCTCCTGCATCTCGTTACCTGGTCTGTTTCTTAGGCCCCTGCCCTTCACCTGCTCCGCCTGACGACAGTCCACTCCCCGGGCTCTTGGAAGAGTCTTTCCCTTGGCCGTCATTTTGTTTCTGAGGCTTGCCCTGCTTTTCAGATTTATTCTCTTTTTCTTTCCTCTTCTTGTCTTTGTCCTCAGCTCCAGTGACAGACACAGGCTTATACTCTACTCCTGTGAGAGACTTGTACTGTGCCTTCAGCTGAAGGAGCTCCTGAACAGCTGCATCTATCTGATCCTTCAGTTCAACAAAAGAGGAAAAAAGGAAGACAGCATTTAATTCAAATAACCATCTTAGCACATTTAAACAAGTACAACATCTGAAGTTCTACAAGGTCTGCAAACACAATCCGAGGCAGGGAGAACGCAGCAGGGGTGGAAAATGTTAAAATAAATTACTTAAAATAAATAAAAGAATAGGATAAACAGGGACAGAACTATGCAAAACAGTGACTGGACAACAGAGGGTTAGGACTGCACAATCCACATGTGGCTATTTAAATTTAAATTACATAAAATCTAAAATGTCGTAACAGCCCCATTTCAAATGCTCAATAGCTACATGCAGCTCACCACGTAAAACAGCATTTCCACCAAAGCAGGATGATCATTAGAAAGGAATAGTACACAACACGTATTCCATGGGAATCTAAGGTCAGAGCCATTAAACTATGCAAGCTGAACGTTTCACAATTATAATTATAGAGAAGTCAATAATCTAATGATCTGGCTTGCTTGCTTCCCTCCTCCTTCTCTCACGTGCTCTCTCTTTTACATTTTTTTAAGTTTGTGAGACAGTCTTACTGGGTAACCCAGACTGGCCTTGAATTTGCATTAGTCCTCCTGCCTCAGCCTCCTGTGTGCTGGGATTGCAGGCCTGTGCCACCACACCCAGCTGGCTTTCTTTGAAACAAAGCCTCATTATATAACTCCAGGTTGGCCTCAATCTTGTAATCCTCCTGCCTCAGCATCCCGAGTGCTGGGATTACTGAGTGTGCCACCACATGGAGTCTCCTTATTCCTAGCTAAAGGTCAAAACATGACCGCCATGTTTCTCACACTTGTGAATCTATTCCAAACAATCCTCCTCCTGCTGGGCGTGGTGGTGCCCCCCAGAATCCCCCACTTGGGAGACTGAGGACCCTGAGCTGCAGCCTGCGCTCCACAGTGAGACCCTGTCTCAAAAAACAAAGAAAGAAAAGAAATAAAGAAAATATCCAATTCCTGCAAAGACAATAGGATCAACACCAACTATATCAGAACTCAAAACCTACTATGGAGACTAACAGAACTTTGGAAGAATAAATCGAGCCCAGGTGCAATGGCACACGCCTGTATTCCCAGTGACTCCAGAGGTGGAGGCAGGAAGATTGTGAGTTCAAGGCCAAAGGGAGCCTGCATGACTCAGTGAGACCTCGACTCAAGATAAAAAATAAAAAGTGGGCCGGGGTGTGACTCAGTGGTGGAGCACTTGCCAAGTGTGTGCAAGGCCCTGGGTTCAATGCCTAGTATTACAAATAACAATAAGAAAATAAGAGTAAATTAAACCAGTATTAAGGGGCCAACTACTGGCTCTGGGTTTCTATACTCTAGGGTCCTCTAGGTAACAGAGAAACCAAAAATATAACAATCAAAATACAGACTCCTGAAGTGCTGTGTCAGGGAAGGGAAACGCCACGCGAAAACACCTGGTCCCATCTACCTGGGGAAGAAAGAACTGACAGAAGCTTCTCTGAAGGGAAGGCAAGGCGAGAGAGTGAGAACTGAAATGTAGACAGAAATGAAGCCAGACGGGATGAGGGCAGAAAGGGCTCCAGGTGAAGAAATGCAGTGTGAAATGCAAAAAAACAGGAACACACGAAGAACCACCGCACTCACCTTAGAGGCTTTTTCAGCTTTAAGCTTTCGGACTGCTTCTCCCTGACAAGCCACTTTGCCAAAAAGTTCTTTGGCTTCTGGTGTCTCTGGACCGGCAGGGTCAGAGCTCCTGGCAGGACTTGAATCTGAACTTTGAGATGATGGGGGCTGGCTGGGGGTGTAGTCCTTCCCAGTTTTTTCTTTATACTCAGCTTTCAGGGACAGTAGGCATTCTACAGCTTCATTTATTTTAGTCTGAGGTAAAAGAGAAACAGAGAACATTCTCCCTGAAATTCTGAAAATTTCAATGTCATTTAAAAATCTTTAATTATCACTAAGGTACATTTAGCCCTCTAGAGGAACAGATTCAACCAAATGAAGATCAAAAATATTTGGGGGGAAAAATCTACATCTGTCCTAGCATGTACAGACTTTTTCTCTTGTCTTTATTTCCTGAGCGGTACTGCAGCTATTTACGTGGCTGTTATAGTATATGAGAAATTGCAAGTGATCCAGAGATGATTCCAAGAACAGGAGCACACAGCAATCTGGGTAGGTTGTATGAAATGCCACGCTACTTCCTAAGAGGCTTGACTACCATCTGCGGGTCCTGGAACCAATCCTCCACAGACACTGAAGTGCAACTATACAACTACACATAAATTAAAAACTGAAAAGCCGATGTTAAACCATCAGCCTAAAATAACAACTAAAGCAAAAACAAAGGAAAAAGTTAAAATGTACGTCATATATAAGCTCAGTTGGTAGCGCACCTGTACGCTTTAACTTTCTGGGGTTGGGGGTGAGGCTCAGTGGCATAACACTTCTCTAGCATGCCTGAGGCTCTGGGTTCTATCCACAGAATCCAGCAAAAACAAACAAGCGAGCCAGGCGCGGTGACGCACACCTGGATCCCAGTGACTTGGGAGGCTGAGACAGGAGAATCAAAAGTTCGAGGCCAGAGGCCACATGCACAACTTAGACCCTTTCTCAAGATGAAAAATTAAAAAGGGATCAGGGTGCAGCTCAGTGGTGCAACACTTGCAAAGTGTGCGCGGGCCCCTGAGTTTAGCCCCACAGTACTGCAAACAAACAAAAATGCTCAGCAGTACAACAATCTCCCAGCAGATGGGAGGCCGAGGTAGGGTCCCCAGCACTGAAAACAAAACCAACAACAAAAAACAACAAAAACAAACATAAAATACAAATGCAAGCTGGGCATGCTGACATGCTCCTAATCCCAGCACCCTAGAGAATTATGCGGGAAGACAGCAAATTCGAGGCCAGCTCGGACTACATGGTGAGATCCTGTCTCCAAAATAAAATGAAAAACAAACAGAAACAAGTGACCATTCCTCGCATGCTTGAGGCTCTGGTGAATTCAGCGCCACAAAATAAATAATTAAAAAATAATAACTAAAAAAAAAAATTTTAATCAAAGTCTAACTGCAATCAATAACTTAAAAGCCTTCCTTTATTTCTTGGGTAGTGGTCACCTCCCTCACTGTTAAACGTGACACAGTGAGGTAATTACTTTTTAGGAAATGAACTTGGAATCCTCCCACCTCCACCTCCTGAGACACTGGGATGACCGGTGCGTGCCACAGCACCCGGCTTCTGGTGCTATGTTCTATACCAGCAGTTCTCAAAGCACGAGGCCCAGGCCACCAGCACCAGCATCACCTGAGAAACGTTAAGCACACGTTTCCTCTGCATCCTCTGGACTTACACAAGCGGGATGGGAGGTCGTGGGGAGGCCGTCAGCAATGTGTCTTAGCAGCCCTCCAGTAATTCTCACACAGCAGAGCTTGCGAACACAGAGGCACACTCGTCATTCCCTCCTCTAACCTCTGCCACCAATCAAAGGCCTCACCACTCTGAGAGTTTAGTACTGTGTATGGTGCTGGGGCTCACACTCAGGGCACTGAACACGCTAAGCACACCCGCTGCCACTGAGCTGCATCCCCAGTCCACAGAGAGTATCGTCAAGATGCTTACAAATCACTTCCTCTACCAGTGCCACTTGGGACTACAAATACTTCTCATGCCAATTCATCCCGATCGCAGAGGGTTATAGTTACACCACATGAGGCCCAAGTGAGTGGTGGGTTTCTTCCCTGGCTGACAACGACAACTCCTCCTTCACGTGTATTTTCAGCACTTGGCACACAGTGGGTACTGATAAATGCTATTAGGTTAGAGTGTTTTATAAGCAGGTGAGAGCGTGGTCTGGACTCAGCCCAGCACACTGACCTTAGGGGCTTTTTCAGCTTTCAGCTTCCGAACCACCTCCCCTTGTGCAGCAACTCTGTCGTAGAGAGATCTGCTTTCCGGAATGCTGGCTGGTGACTTAGAAGAAACATCCTGTACTGCTGCAGCAGGGGGATTTCCAGGTTTATACTCTTGGCCAGTTTTCTCCTTATATTCAGCTTTCAAGGCCAAAAGCTGTTTTACGGCTGCATCTACATCTTCTTTTGCTGCTTTCTTGGCTTTTAGCTCCCGCACCATGTCCCCTTGCATAGCCACTCTGTTGTACAGGACCAAGGGATCCTCAGATGTAGCACAAGTGTTCATCGGAGAAGGTGCTGGTCTTTCCTTAAGAGGAGAAGCTGTCTACAGAGGCACAAAGTTAACAGTAAAATACTTAATTCATGTTAAATGTCTCCTCACAGGATTATCTCAATTGTTTCACAACGGTCCACCACAATCTTAAACGCTAATCCCATCAAAAACTCAAATAATCCCATTCCTAAAACTTACCCTAACAAAAAATGGCAGAAGTAAGCAGAGACAGAGGTACACAGACCATCTCTGGAGCACTTTTATAACAGTAAAAACCTGAAAAAGCCTAAACCTTTATCTTTGGGAACTAGTTAAAGTGATGATATACCCATCAGCTCTGAGAATAAATCATTGCTACAACATACAGCAGCTATGCAACCTTCAGCTATTTATAGTGTAACAACAAATCTGTGTAAAGTCCTTGGTCACAGAGACAGAGAGTAAGAATTACATGTCACTAATACTTTTTAGAAGGGCTGGGATTTAGCTCAGTTGGTAGAGCACTGTGCTGCAGTCTCTGAGGTCCTGAGTTCAATTCCTAGCACCACAATAATGGGAGAAGGACCTGGCAATCCACTCCCAAGGCAATCCCGAAAAACAGTCAGCCATTGAAAACCCTATGAGGGTCGCTATGAGTCGGATACCGACTGGAAGGCACCTAACAACAATAACAACAATACTTTTTAGAGGCCTGCAGCTGTAGCCCTGTGGCATCCAATCCCGTCAGATC